>CAJNOQ010007381.1:0-12375 GCA_905250885.1 Didymodactylos carnosus
TTTTTTGACATACCTTTGTTTTCAAGGAGAATAGAGAGGAAAATACTTTAAAATGAAAGTTTCGAGAAGAGAGGAGTATTTTCGAAAATGTGCATATGGCTTCCGGTGTACATTAGTAAAGGATAAGAAAGACAGATAGGTGTGTTCCGCCTTATCACCTAGCCGCTTAACAAATTTACGATCTATTCGGAACCCACAACTACGATAGTAAGGCGAAGGAGTAGTGGCAATCAAAAATGCATTGTGTGTTTGTCTATAAATTACGCCTTCTGGACTTTCTCCTAAATGCTTTTGAAACGTTAACCAATAACGATAGACGTAATCTCTTAAAGAAAGTTCTCTGCTAAGCGCAAGTGTTGTAAAATCTTCGTATTCCCAAAGGGAGTATACTAGTCTAAGACCAGTCATATACTCATGCTCAATTTTTTCTCTCTGTTTATCGGTGTAATAAACCAAGTGCTTAAAAGCCATAGAAAGTGAGGGAGAGAGAAAGTGCAGAAAAGTTTTCTACCTATTTTAACTTCATTTCTCGGTAAAGTGCGAAAAATCTTAGAATCCGCTGCTCTACTACCTCCAGTTCTTGTTGATTTATGTAACGAGAGCCTAAATTTTTCCACATTTTCAAATTCTTTCACGCTAGGACAAATTTGCGCAGTTCGTGAATCATCATTTAAGGTGAAAAATTTTAAAATAGACAATAAGATATAAACCACCTTTATCATAATGAAAATAGCTATTTTCATTATGATAAAGGTGGTTTATATCTTATTGTCTATAATAAATATTTAATTATTAAGGGAAGAAGTTTGAACGTAGCGCGGATTAAGCTATTTCTTGCATCATGATCAAAAGAAGGAAAAGGTGTGAAAAGATAACGGAGTTTGGACTGAACAGAGAACGGAGTGCGAATTCTTAAATTTTTACACCATTTAGAGAACGGGACTGTAAAGAGAACGGTGAAAAAAATGGCAACCACCATTGTATTTTCGCGCCCATAGTACAAGAGTAACCATGTATTCGGAGGCGAACTGACGACATTCTCTCGAACACTGACTGATATAACAATCAAACAGAAAACCCAAACAAACATCAGCTTCCACAGGTGCGCGACGAACCCCCACCCATGCAAACCATCTAAACTACGTTTCGGTAGTGTTAGCCCTTCAGCAACAATAACACCTACTCTCCGGCTCATAGATGCTCAGATTTCAACAGCATCATTTTCGTAAAAGAAACAGATAAATGCATCAACTCTTGTTCGCTTGTTTGCTTGATCACCACTCGTTTTCTTAAGAGAATACATAAATACATCTACTCTCCTTTGATCTTCGCTAGATATCGTAAGAGAAATGGATACGTCAATTATTTTGTTACTCTGCGTCGGTCGACTTTCCAGATAGATTAGGAACTGGAGAACATAGGAAATGTATTGAAAACGAATACAAAATGTATTTGTATCCTGCATGGCATCTAGGTCGGAGAAAGTATACGACTTTTGAAAGTCGTTACATAAGAAGGCAAATAGTAGTTCGTAAAGAATTTTGACAACAGCAGCAGATCAGTTCCTAGTATGTCGTCGTCCCTGTAGCGGGTAAGATTAGGTCGTCACGTCTCTTTGACTGTAACTTACTACTGATCATCAGTTCTATACCTCTGGGTTGGGCTGTCATGTCTGTAGTTAACAGATATCACTAAATCTCTGGGTTGGGTGAGGGTGAGGTGTGAGGATAGGGCCAGCGAGACACACATGACAACCCAACCCAGACATGCAGACCTAAATTTCTCTCTATTTTGGTTTAAAGAGCAAAGTGCGCCAAGTACACTCCGAAATTCACATCTACACTATGCTTTACAGGGCAAACATCTGATACTAGCGAATTTTCAATTTAGTTCGCGTACCGTACGCTTCGGAACAAAGGCGTACGCGTAATGTTAGAAACACTGCTACGTAGAATTTTAGGTACGACAGCCATGTTGAATGTCTATTGGTTAGCGTGCGAAACGAATACGACACGAGCGCTCTATAAATAAATTAGCAAGAGCGGAGTTGAACACTTCCGTATAGTAAGAGAAAAATATTCTGAATCGAACTGTCGATTCAGATTTTCTGCTCTTGTAAGGACTGCATCGCCACAGATGTCAGTCGGGAGTGGTAGGACGATAAGTCGTTCACTTTTTTCTTTGCAGTTCTATATTTCAATATATAAGAGGAAATAAAAGGGTGATTATCGTTCTAGTGATAGCCTCGGTGCAATAATTTCGGTATCGCGCCCAGTTTACCGGTTCTTGGCATTTTAGAACAGTTTGATGTATTACTGATTAATTTTTATTTCTACATATTTTGCATGGTCTTATGGTGATGATGCACAATGGTATAGAACTGAAATGGCACGAGATGTTGTTCGGGTTTATATCAACGCATATTTAATTCTTCAGGATAAAATCTTGAATCGGTTAGCAAATGTTAGTGTTGATGAACTGATGAAAAATGAAACTCAAGTAGCATTACTAGCATCCGAATTAAACTGCCATATAAGTGATTTAACAACATTATTATCAACAACATTTATTGTTAGTGATGCTATACGAATACAAGCTGATAGTAAATTACTTGAAGTTGTTCAACAAACAAGTGCACAAGAAAATGAGGTAAACGATATCGAAAAAAGAGTAAGTCAAGCAAATTCTAGATTGCAAGGTGCCCGATCGATGTTGTCAGGCGCTCAAACTACACTTCGAAATAGAGAATTGGATGCTGCTCGAGCGGAACAAGCTTATCGTGATGCTGAAAGACGAGTAGAAAATGCTCGACGGTGTCGAGGTCGACGACGTAAGAAACGGGGCTTTTGGGATTGGCTTGTAAAACCAGTTTGTTCTGTTTTTAATGCTGGTGGAATAAAAAATGCTTTGAATATTCGAAATCAAGCATCCAGAGATTTAACAAATGCACGATCACAGGTTTCATATTATCAATCGGTAGTGTATAGATATGAACAAGAAGGAAATTTATTAAATACCCAACTGACCAATACACGTTATTCATTACAAAATTCAAAAAATGCCTTATACAATCTTCAGCAACAACGCAGCGTCATCATATCTGTTACTGAACAATTGAAACAAGCCATACGACATATTAATGAATTATCAACAGCAGCAACAGTATTAAAAGATGCTGTTACAGATATAATTGATTTCGAATTACTTATTAAACCGATGAATGCTATATATGATGAATTGCAACGTAATCAGGTTGGTATTAATTTAGATAATCCAACAATCAGTGCTGATGATTTAGAAGAAACAAAAACAAAATTAATGCAAGTAATTAGCTTATTGCCCAATATTCCATTAAATATGGCTGGTGATTCTTCGTGTTTGCTTAGTTGATAATAACGTGGTTAGTGATTGTTCGTATAGGTTCACCTATTAAAGAATCAGACTTTTTACTAGGACAATTGCTGACGCTCGAACCAAAATTTTTTACAATATTTTTCAATCAAAAATTCTTTTTTAAAAGTTGTCAGCCAAACGAAGGAAAATCGTAAAAATTCTCGAAAATATAAGCAAAAAGTCAGTATATTTTGTTTAAAAAAAGTGACGAATTACTCAGAAATTTTTGACCTGCCGGACGACCGTTTTCAGTCTTTCGTTCCAATCCGCCTCCTCCTTCAGGGAAATCTTTCTGGATGTCTACTTTGCTGACTGTATTTTATATTTTGTTTTCTCTTTGCTTTATCAAGAATTATATAGAAGTCGCACATTCAACCGGCTTGTCTTTGCTATGAATTTTCTGCAGCGTGTCAGCCTTGTACTAAATTACCCATATTTATAATTAATTCGTGTATCCCTATATTTCAGATTATCATTCTGTATTTTGTTTAGTTTTGAAGAATTAGGTGTCGATTAAAATTCAAAGGTAAAATTTTACTATTTTCATGTAGATATAACACTTTTGTTTGTTGTATCTCTCATAGATAAAATGTACCAATACCTTTTACTGGTTGTCTTATGTTTGATTGAAGTAACAACGTCGCTCGATCGTTGTTATTCAGATTCAGGGCAATTATTGTTAACAAATTGTGTATTTCCACCGGCGGATCCGGCTGTGAATCCATTCTATGATGAATTTTTTGAAAGAATGGCCCGTACAACTGTTGGTCAATTTGTAGCCAGTCGAAAACCATTGAATACATTGGTCAGAATGAACGATCTTGTACCAAGCCCACGAAGTTCATCTGGTAAGCCAGTTGATTTGAAAACATTGTTATTCTCTTTTAATGGATTCATTAACTGCATATGGTGAGGGGATGAGTGAGGCCGAGAAAACTTGTTTAGAGGAAGTTACTGTTTCACTTGAGACTACTTTCGTCTTTATTCAAAAGACACCAGCAGTCAAATGATGACAAAACATTTTTCCTCTCCTTTTAAGTACAGAAGAAAAAGAAGCACATATCTAGAACATTGTTGTGCTCTTTCAGCTTTTGCTGGTTGTCCAATATAACTGTTTGTATCTCCACAACAGTCATATTTATACATTACTCTTTTTCATTTACCATATTACGAAAAGTGTTTCCAAATACAGATGACAAGGTGTGTCCTGCCTTGAAACCAAAGGCTACCACTGTCATTAGATGTGAAATAAGTTTTTTCAACTAGTTAGCTAAAACTAACGAACACTCTTCTTAATAACTAATAATATTAATAAATTTCATTCGTCTAAAGAACTATTCGAAAAAGAATTAGAATATTATACTTGTATTTTCTATTATAATGGTTATCCATTAAACATTGTAAGAAAGACGATTCGGGATATCAAGCTAAATAAGCTTTAAAAAAACCTTGCTGCTCCAAATAAAAAACCACGTCACTTCTCTATGTCTTATTATGGAGAGTGTTCATTAGTTTTAGCAAACTAGTTGAAAAAATTCATTTCACATCCAGCGAAAGCTGAAAAGTGAAAACAAGAAACATGAAGATGCTTTTCGAGGTATTGGATTCTCAAGGATTGCTAAATATGGTCTGGCTGCTGGTCATACCACAAACTGGAACACTGAAATTCTTGCTTTTCAATCTCACGCAATAAAAAGAGAGATAGAAGAGAGTTTGCTTTTGGATATACACAGTAAAAAGAAAATTAGAAATGTTTATTCTCAAAAAACTTTTATTGAATGTTTTTTGATGACGCATCATGTCATGTACGACTTAATAATGAACTATGTTGCATTTTTCTTTTGTGTTCTAGATATGTGCTTCTTTTTCTTCTGTGCTTAAAAGGAGAGGAAAAATGTTTTGTCATCATTTAACTGCTGGTGTCTTCTGAATAAAGACGAAACTAGTCTCAAGCGAAACGGTAACCTCACTATGTATAAGGTGGCGTCAATCTTATTATTTATTTTGAATTTTTCACCACTAAAAATGATTCTATTTTTTTAAGGAACTGATATTAAGAACTTTTTTCAAAGAACATAGCATCGTAAAATTTTTAGAGTTTCAAATTCTTACATTTTTTTGAAAGAAAACGAATTCTTTGTGAAGAAGATGGAAGTTTCCACTAAGCTCAACGAATATCTCTTGCAAAACCAGCAGATTTTCTCCCAAAAGTTTGTGCTTTTTCATCGTGCTTAAAAAAAGATTTTTTTCTGTCCGAACTAGGACGCTATAAAACTCACTTCCGCTCGTCCCTACGCATGCTTGGTACTGTGTGATTATCCGAAGCAATTGCACAATTCCTCTCAATATTGTTTAGATTCCACCCAAACAAATCTTTCAACTCTTTTTGATACACAATTAAGTCGTCAAAGTGTCATTGATCAACCATGGGAAGAAATGATAATTTCCGGTCCAATATCGATTAGTCTTCTTGGTCAAGTTTTAGTTATATCAAGCAAACGTGATTTTTCATTGGAAGAAAATCGTCCAGAAGGAGGTTTCAAATATATTCGATATCCAAAATCATTTCGTGCCACATTGACACAAATTTCAAATGAAGGCTGGTCAGCATTTATGGAAGCACATTCAAATATGAATAAAATTCAGTTATATATGCAGCAAATACCAAATCATATTAAAACATCATTAAAATTAATTGCTACAGGTACGCCACGTTTATTAGGAAATTTATTGCCATTATCATTAAGAAATATTGCAAAAATTGGTGATGAATGTGTTAACATTTCAAAAGCAACACACGATAAATTTGCTGATATTATGGGTTTATTAGGTGAAGTCGTTGATGTCACTGTTCTAGCTCAAGGTCTTTATGATCAAAAATTATCTAATGTATCAATTGAATTGAATGCGTCATTGGTAATGAAAAATGAATTAGAAAAAATTGGTGAAAAAATTGACGAAGAATATTCATTAATTCAAGATTCGGTAAAAGAAGCGCGAGAAGCTTATAAAAACGCTGTTGATAAAATTCCCACAGGATGGGATGCGGTATTACAAGGTTTAGTACAAAATATCGGTAATATGCTTGTGCGTGGTATAGGTGGTTTGATTGATTCATATTCGGAAGTGATAAAAAATGGTGGAAGAAGTGGTGGAAGAACTGGGCTCGACGAAGGCAAAAGTGTATTGTCATTTGCTAAACAAAAAGCTCTTTCTGCAGCTATATCATTAAGCGATTGTTTAGGTGAATTTTCAGAAGGAGTTGCAGCCGTTTTAAGTGAAAATAATACAGAAAATCCAACATTGGTATTTAAACAGTTTGGAATATTTTTTAATGCGTTCCTTGAAATGGCTCGTGGTAAAGATGAGATAAATCGGCAAGTGGAAGAGTTTGTATCTCGAGCTATTAAAATTGCTGACATGTTTACTGAAGCATATAAAGGTTATCCACAAAGCAAACCAGATGAATCCAATACAAATGAATTAAACAAACAAACCGACAGTCTGAAACTGGAAGTCGAACAAGTGATCAGCCGCCAAACAAAAGAAAGTGGTAAAGATGGCATTGCATCGCCCATTATTGATCAGTTAGGTGGCGGTTCAATTGGTGCAAATGAAAAATACAAAGCTAATTGAGCCCGAGAAAATTTACAAATGGAACTTAAACGATCAAAAGTAATATTTGAACAAATGATGGAACAACGAAATGCAATGAAAGAATTAATGGTTATATGATATAAGTGGTAAATATATGGTTGATCGTTTAGCTGGTCTATCAAGAATGTTAACAGCCACATCTGATCACGAACGTGAACAATTCCTAGAACAATTAAATAATGAAACTCAAAATGCACAAGATGAAATTGAAAAATTAGCACGTGAACGAAAAAAGACATATCAAGAAGCTGTTAATGCAACATTAACTCAATTAGACCGTTATATAGGAAGTGTTGATGGCGATGATGAATCACTAATACCATCGATTGAATATAAGAATATAATAGGTTAAACAATTGAGTTTATGCTTCAAACTTTTCCAGTTTGTAGAGCACATCCCGAAATATGTATCCTGACGTTTCGGCTTACGATCACTAGCTGACTAAGAAAACATTTACTTACTCTCAACATTTAGCCTGATTTCGAGAAAAAATGTATTTTTAAAGTATCATATATTGATGTAAAAAAATGCAAAGTAGCCTATGTTGTAGCCCACGAAAAAAAAGAAAAAGAAGTAGTCAGTTGACGATTAACCCGATACACAGGTCTTAAAATAGGCTCTTTTAATCGGTTTTATTGTCATCGAAAATTAGACGTTACTTGGATAAACATTAACTTACATTATAGTCGATTACTAGTTTTTCGAGCTGAAGCAGCACTTTGCTCATTTCAATTAGCAGTCAAAATTCTATTAGTCTTTCCTTCATTCAGTATTGTTTTGAAATAAACCTTAACAATTTTCCCGAATATTTTTTAATTTATTAGTTGATTAAGTTTTACAAGAATTTGTAAAAATTTGCAGGAACTAATTAATATTAATCGACAGACAAATTTGATTGCTAACTGCATTCCTTGTCGTAAGGATGACAGTATACGTGACGACCGCAATCCGAGCTTGACTCTAATATAGTTGCTTGCTCGTCTAGAAATCTCACAAATCGACCTGTTTTTCTGATCCAAGTGATCTTCCTAAGTGAAATACTATTGCAAATACTACTTAGCAAATAGTGTAAAGTAAGTACTGGCATTCTTTGGGATATATTTCTGCCGAAGAAATATCTCGCAGAATCCTGAACGGAAAGTTTAATAGAACAATAGATTTTTCAGCAGAAAACAAATTCTTCGAAGTCTGGAAAAAAATTTCGCGCTGAATTAATGATTCCCGTCGAAAATGGATCTTGAGAATCACGCGTCTTTCTTTCACTGGGGAGTACAATCACGACGCGCCATTTCTATAGCATTAATTATGAATTTCTATATAAAAATGCTTGAAAAAACTTCTGAGAACAAGAAGCGTTCACCCGTGAAATTCTTCAAAAACAACGCAGAAAAGAAAAGATTTTGTAGAGAAACACTCCCTCATAATAAATTATGCTAAAGTTTCTTTTTCTTTTAACCTAATATTATGACAAAATTTTAGATGAAACAAAGAGATAAATGGGAAAAAAATAAGAGAAAAGAAAACCATCATATGACTATTGCATATTTTTACATTGTCCTCGTTTCGAATGGCATTTCGTTGAACACGCGACATTCAATTTTTTGCACGGACAATGTTTAGTAGCACATTGTGATTTACAATCACAAGTTACTGCATTTAAAGCACCACGAACGTATAATTTACATGCTTCGATAAAAGAAATGTCGTCAAGTTCCTCAACGTCAATTGCTTTTAAATCAGCAGGACAGGCTTCTTTCAAATCAATCAAACTTTCAACTGTGTATGAATTTTGTAACTTACCAAATTTACAAGCTAATCTAAACGTTATATCATCATTTTTTTTTCTTTTGAAATTATCAAACATGTTAAAAGTTTAGCATCTGTATTCGTTCGATCAACAGTATTAATTGATACAACACAATTATTAATATTTAACAATTTCGATGTAGTTTTTAAATGTGCATCATACTCTTTGCGTTTTTTATTTACAATATTCAAATAACTATCTGTTGCTCGTTTTCTTACGGCATCGTGCCGTTGTGGTGATTGTAAACCAAGAAGAGAGTTAGATGATGATGGCAAATCCAAATCTATAGAAGATGATAAACAAAATGATGAAGGTTGAGAAAGAACATCTGAATGAGAATTTGAAGAAGATAAATCAGTAACAGAATTACAAACGACATCAACAGCATCATCTGTTAATTTTTTAACAACGCGATTTATATCAGTATCAATATCATCAACTAATTCATTTGAATTTAATGTACAACTTGTTATATCAACAGCTCTTCCATCATCAGCTTCAGCAATAACTGTTGGTAACTGATCTTCATCCTCAACATTATGTTCTTTAACAATTTTCCAAAAATCTGAATCCGAACGCGGTGGTTGTCCAAACACGACTTCAAATGGTGTTGTTTTTGTCGCACTTGATATTCTTGTATTGATTCCATAAACAACCGGCAAAAGGCCTTCTGACCAACGATCTGAATTATTTGTTGACATCCATTTACCCAATGCAACAGTTAAAACACCATTAGCTCGTTCCACGCAGTCTTGTGATTGTGGACGACGTGGACGACCTCGTACAAAACACATTTCCGGAAACAACTGTTTCAGTTCAATAATGACATTAGCAACAAATTCTTTGCCATTATCGCTATGCAACAAACGTGGAGGACCAAAAACAAAAAACAGTTCTCTCAATTTCGAAGCTACTTCAACCGCTGTTTTATTACGTAACGCAAATGCCCAACTAAATTTAGAAAAATTATCTATACAATGCAAAATCCAATTATAAACAATATCTATTGTTATTACATCTGGGTGTGATCTCATATTGATAAGATCAATCTGTAAACGTGTCATTACACCTAAAGAAACAATTGATTTGCTTACTACATGTTGCTTAACTGGTTTTCGAATCTGACAAGCAATGCAACGTTTTAAAAACCAATCAACAGCAACACGTGGTACCGACGAATAATGTGATTGAATTTCACCAAATGTTTTCTCACGTCCTCCATGAGAAACAGCTATATGACATTCACTAATAACTATAAAAAATGCTTCATAAACACAAACAGATCGCTTGTTCTCTCGAGAAGTAGTTCAACTTTTACGAAGAGACCCAAAATCGCTATAGGACAGCTAAAAATTTCGAAATTTCAAAACCGGAAGAAAAAACCGATTCTCTCTTTTACAAATGAAAGACGATCTCATGCTGAGCGGTTCAGTTCAGCTCAGACGTTTAGGTACCGATATCAGTTCTGGATCGACACTTTTCTTTAAACTGACACATAGATTGGAAAAAAGCAGAATTGAAAAAAGATATTTTCGTATTAAAAAGAAAAAAATTCAGAGACTGGTTCTCAGTTGCAGTTCTTTTTTCTTCTTTTGGGAAAATAATGTTGAACTGAAGGCAAACACTTTTCTTCACATATTCTTGTGTTGAAATATCACGGTGACGTTGTCGAATATTACGATTTCTAAACTTCAACTTGACAAGAACATTTTAACTCGTTTCGAAGTGTGTAGTCTTTAATTTAATAATTAAAAAATGACTTGAACAGAAAAAGCCGTAATTTCATGTGAGAGAAAAAAGAGATCAAAAAAGTCTAGTAAGAATAAGAAGATTATTTTGTAAATCACTGTCAGATAGGGAAACAAAGCCAAGATGCAGATGATTTAATTGTAGTGAAGACATTCGACTATCGAGTATGGAGATGAGATGAAAGTGTTTCGATAGTCTTTTTCGTTCCATTCTGAAAGTGACGCGTTATCATAGGTTTGTTATTTTCTGTCGTCTATCGTATATATTTCCTTAGTGATAGGCGATTATCGTTTATATAGTTTGTAGTTTTCTCTAATGCATAGGCAATAGCCGCTTTTTCTTAGCTTATCCGTAGCTAGTAGACGAAGAGAAACACAATAAGTTTTATCTATAAACAGCAAACCATTGTTACGAACTGACATTGATTATTCATTAACCGGAGAGTTTCAGACACAGAAATACTATTTGGCACATACAAACATGCAAAATAATAAAATTCTAGCGAACAAATCACTGAGTTTTACGCATAAGAAAATCTGTTCAAAAATTTGTCCCAGTTGAAACAGTTCAATTTAAGTTTTTTTTTATTCGAGAATTTCTGTTTAAGAAGTTGGTCTGATATTCATCTTTCAATAGTTATTCGGCTATTTTACTTGCTCTAACCGATTTCCAATCTGTGAGAGTCGACGCAGTAGTTCCATTTGTTGAAAAGTTATTGAGATCAGCGAATGTAAACTGTTTAAATCGTGGATCAAGAATGCAGGCCAACAAGTAAAATTTGTTCGAGAATGATTTGTTGAATCATTTTTCTAACTGAGTTTTCATAAATGTTTTCATTTTATCAAGGACTGATGAATCCGGTTCTAATAAAGTCAAAATGGTGACTCAAAATGGCACAACCAACGATAGGGTTGCCGTTGTAGCTGATGATACTTCACGCGTAACATCTTTCGGAGGTTCTAACAGTTTTAATAATAATTTCAATACCTGAAAATCTATGCCTATTGTAGAAAAAAACCCACTGTACAATATGTATCTCTTTCTTTATGATGAAAATTCATTATCTTTGGATTTATAAACATACCTGTGACGATACTTGTATCTCTCAAACGATGTAAGAAATCCTGATTGACAAATAATAATGACAAAAGCTGCTTCTCATCGATGCAGAAAACGAATTTGAAATAGGCGAAGCCATCTGAAATTCTTACACATCTAATACTTCTTTGAAAGTAAAGTAAAGTGTTACATGCAGTTTATGTATTTTCTTTCGAAGATTTATTTCCCTTTCGTCTTACTGTAGTCAGGTTTGAATATAATCACATCACAATTCCAACATACAAATGTATCTGCTACAGAAAATAAGTAACTTTCACGAAAGTCGTTTATTTAGTCCATTTTTTCTATCGTTTATAAACCACAGAAATGAGAGAAAACAAAAGTCACTATCGTATATCTATCTTTTATGCCATGTCACAAGGCGTACGAAGAACAGAACGACAAAATATGTTGTAGTCATAATTCAAATTCAGTCCAATTTTAAACTGGACTAGTCATAATTCTAATTGGAATTGTGACTAGGCATAATTCAGATTGGAAGTATGACTGAAGAATATCTAGTCATAATTAAAATTAGAAGTATGACTAGTATCCATACCAAAATACAGTGCAGGGTGCCACTTTTTGAATAACTTTTGATAGGAATGAGATAGAGACCTGCGATTTTCGCTGTTCAATAGCCAAGACTTGAGCAGAACTTTTCACAAGC
>CAJNOQ010007382.1:0-12374 GCA_905250885.1 Didymodactylos carnosus
TCATTACCACTCCAAAAGACATCAGATACTTTTGCATCATCGACCAGAGCTACAAATTCAATTATCAAGTATCCAGTACCTGCCACAAAAAAATCATCGTTAGTTTTCGATACAAATGAAGTAAAAATGAAAAAATTACAAATGTTAACTCAAGAACTGAAAAACGAACTTGAACATTCGGCAAATGCGAGCACCATAACTTACACAGATGAAAATGATCCTACAATTGATCATATCTATAAAATTGGTAATAAACACCGTTTATTTATCGACTATCGTCCAGATGACTCATTTTCTCATTCAACAAATCAAACAACGTCGGCTCGTACATTTACAACTCAAACATTTCGTGGAAAATTATACATTGACGAAGTATATATTTGTTCTGGTCAAGGTTCAAGTAAAAGACAATGTAAGCGAGATTGTTTTTTGAGAGCCCACGATTATCTCGTAGATCATGATTATGAAGTCAAATCATTAATTAATGGTAAAGACAAACAAGCACAGTATGATTTAGTTGTGAAAGATTTAAATGAATTCGATGGAAATGAGAGTTTTGTAGGTGGAATGAGAATGCCACATATGAATTTTGTCGAAGCAAAAGATACATCGACAATAGCGGAGAGAACAGCTTATGAACAATTAAGATTAGAACAACAATATTGGCAACGTGATCATCCTGGTGAAGAACGACCCACGTCAATTAGGTCAAAACTAGTTCAACGTTCAAGGTCTCCACCACCGCCCATTCCACATTTACCACCAGTTTATCACACACTAAAAAAGGATGAAAATATTATTGATCCAATTCCCAGACAACAGCCATCACAACAATCGGAAATAGTAAGTAGTCATGCTAGTAGTTGATATTTTTCTAAGAAATGTGAGAATGTTAGATTGTTCATAATTCTCTCATTATATGTTTAGATTTTCAACGCTCCAATTACTGCAAATCGAGTTAAAACATCATCAATTATTCTAGAGGAACACCATCTATTATCTGATACATTATCTGTTTCTCAACAACGCACAAAATTAATCAAACTGCAACCATTTCTATTTAGTTTGTTAAATTCTCTTGCCGATCCAGCACATTCGATCGATTTAATTTCTTCTCAAATTAACAAATATCACTTGCAGTCGGATTTTGAATGTCCCGATAAACCATCGTCAACACAAGGTTTTCATGGTTATTTAGTTGTTGAACAAATTTATATTTCAGATGGTTACGGTATCAATAAAAAGTTGGCGAAAAAACAAACATACTCAAATGCTCTCAAACTAATCTCAAAATCAAAATCATTTTCATTAGAACTAAGAAATAAACAACAATGGACATTGATTTCATGTGATGATGATCAAGGTTTGCTAAAATGTCCACCGCCATCACGACGATCAATGTTATATCGTGATAGTGACAGAGATTGTAATCAGTCAACAGGAGGAGATTCACGCTATGAACGTGCTCAAGAATATCATCAAGCAAAATCTGGCGGTACGTGTATTCCACCACCAATGAGTAACAATAATTATAGCAGTGCACAATCTTTTGGATCACGGTCCAGGTATGATATACTATTTTGTGATGCTTTTTTTGATTCTCTTTCCTTCTATAAATTTGTAGGTGAGATAAGTTTTATTTATGTTTAGGCGAATAAATGAGGAAGAAGCAGCTGCTCCTATTGTTCAATCATCATTTGATTCGTCAAAATGTGTAACAACACCCGATAATGAAATATTATCTAATATTCACAGTCTAATACCATCAACATTTGTTCTCTTTGAACCACTTGATTTTCAATCAAACATGCCCGGTTCCTATGTATCAATGTTATTTGTATCAATGTCTAAAAATCGTCTAGAACTAAAACATGATATTCAACATATTCCCAAAGGTTATTTGGTAACATTTTATATAGATGATCATTTTCTCATGTCAATGTTGGGAAATAGTAATAAAAATTGTACAAAGCAAACGGGTGCTATGAAATTGTGTGAATTATTAAAAACAATCTTTCCATGTATCAAAATGAAATCTGTTGAGCATATGATTGAGGACGGTGGAACGTATGTGATATTGGGTAATGTAAGACGCATAACACGAGCACATTTATATGAACAAGCAGAAGAATCAATAATAACGAACAACAATAATAACCAGCATCAAACGAATGAAAATGTTATTGTAGAAAAAGAAGATATTGCAACAAAACTTATGAAAAAAATGGGATGGACAGGGACGGGAGGACTTGGAAAACAAGGGCAAGGTAAAACAGACGAAGATTAAACTTAGTTGTTTTCTTGTTAATCTGACTACATGAGAAGAAAACATTGATAAAAAAGTTAAAATATCTATTGAGAAGTGTATGTAGAATACACAGCAGATTCGATAAGCGAAACGTGCAGTATTTTTTACCCAAGTGACTAATTCTGTAATTCTGTAAAGAAAAAGGCTAACCGTACGGTCCATCAAATTGTTCGAAAATGGACTAAAGGAGTTAGTTACTAATAAGGAATCCTTTAAAACCTTCTGATAATGTCGTCATCATTTCTAACCATGTTTACGTTGCTTTTTCTCTGCAGGTATAGCTGAACCGATTCAAATTGAAGATTTACATGGTCGCAAAGGTTTAGGTTCAAATCATTTATTTCCAAATAATATATTTATTCGAAATCTTCGACGTAGTTTAGAAGAATATATTCAACAAAACAACGACGATCAAGAACTAATATTTGAAAATCAATTCAATAATGAAGAACGAAAAATGATACATAAAGAAGCGATGAAATTACATTTACATTCAACGTCATACGGTCAAAAACAACAACGTTTCATTCGTGTGACACATAAACGAACAACCGATGAACTAATGGATCATCTGAAACAACATAATGGTAAAACACAACGTTATGAATTAAAGTCAGCTCAAAGCTATCAGACCAATTCACAATATCATGGTGGTGGTATGAGAACCGTGTCAACAGATTTGTTGAAACAAGGCATTCGAATAGCACCTGTTGTAGAATATAAAGATGCGTGTGATGATAATAATACATAGTTGAAACAATGAAATAAACAGTACGTCAGATGTTTCTTATACAGCTTCTCATTTTGTTCTGGTGCTCATTTGGTGTAACTATTTCTTTTTGTTAATTTATATTTTGTTAAGCGTGTGTGTGTCCTACAGTGACTTCTACTTGGTAAGATATTTTTTTTAGATTTTTTTTTCTTGTTAGGATCAGAACAGTGTGATTTCACTGTAAATTTCTGACGTGTGCTAAATTGTTTTTTGTGAAAGAGTCCTAAAGAGGCTTTTGTCAAACAAAGATAGAATGTATGTTTATCTTTTTAAATGTAATCTGTCGTTCATAACAAATAACACCACATAGTGCTCTTTAATGCAACAAGTCAATCTAACAGAACGAATTGACATGATCCAAATCTTCTGCAAGTTCCAGCCAGACCTGTTGTGTACTTCTCAAAAACATTGACCCTGACAGGTCATCTAAGTTACTAGAAAAATTGACTTTTGGTCTTTGTCAATATAATAGATGTTTTTGTTATCTAGTTCAGAAGTAAGAATGAAGAAATTACCCTTATGGTGCTGTATAATGTGAATTTCATACCATTTTTGTTTTAAGGCATCATCGATCTACTGGTACGTTAGACTGAAAAGTGCGTATATTCATCTTTTCAGCAACGATCTATGGAATAGAGACGATATTCACTTTAACAGAACAGCATGATGTTATTTAAGCGTTAAGAAATTCTTGTTTACAAATAAATTTGTTTTTACAGCAATACATAAGATAAATAAAAGACTGATTAAAAATTAAAGTCGTTTACATTTGACAATACAATTATAATCGTTTTGATAATCTTTTCTTAACATTTCATGTTCAACGTATTCAATATGAAATTTGTCTTGCTTTAATTTTTCATGAAATTCATTAACTAGTTGTCGAATACCATCGTTTCTCAGTTCATAACAGCAAATTAGTTGTGTTTTATTCGTCGTAGTGAGCTGACAGATTGTTTGAATTAGCGAATCTAGATCTATACTATGATAAACACAATTGGCAGCAATGATATAGTCATATTCTTTTTCGTTTAATCTTGCGTCGCCCCAGAAGAGCATTTGAGCTTCCACTGTCCCCGTTAACAGATGACGATTTTTATTAATGTTATAATTCATTAAATCAACGTATTCTTCACGATCTGTTAATGTCGTATGCGCACCAAGAGCACACACTTGTAATCCTACGAGACCCGTACCAGCTCCAATTTCAATAATATGTCTATCTTTCATCTCGTGGAACATATGATCATATAAATAAAAGCATAAGGCAATTCCTGCTTCCCATGCCCAACTTCCTACGGATCCGACATGTGTCTGATATATTTCCAGAGATTCACCATGTTCATTCAACAATGTTGTTAGACTATGCAGATGATTTTCAAATACATTCATATAACATACTTTCAGCATGATTTTCTTGCTACTTGGCTTTGTCGTTACTATTATACTAGAAAAATATGCATTTTCTTCTTCTTCTTTACCCGCATATATTTATCTATCGTGTTCTATTTTCGGAAGAATATTATTGTACGTATAAGAAAGTTTCTTATATAAAAGTTGCATCGGCCTGTATATAGAAGCATCACAGAGTCATCATTATAGTCATAGATGTGACACATACTCTAGTCTTTACACGAGCACAGACAAATTCAGAAGTTATTATGAATCTCACCAATTATTAGTGTACATGTTCCTTAATTAAAAAGTGATCGTTCTGTAAATGATATAAATAGAATAAATGAACGGAGATCATCTAAAAAAAATTCTTTTGCTGATAGATCAGTAAGGAAAAGGTAAAACAAATGTGTATGCTCGAGTCTCCATATTCGTCCCATAGGATCGAGGTTAAGATTTGAGTGTACCAGTTTACATCTCAATTGATCTCAATATCTACTATGGTGACCACGTTTTTGTTTGATCGATTTTTCAAAAATGATTTAAAAATTTTTAATTATCTTTATTTCATATTGTAAAAGATGAACAGCAAAAAACTGAACGTTTAAAAAACATTTATTAGAATTATTCATCTTATATTCGAAAGTCAGTATGGCCATTGGCGGTTTTCTATCTGATTTCATTTATTTTACAAACATCATAATATTAAAAAGTATTTTCCTTATTCATCCTTAATTAATGTCTCATTAATCATGAACTCAGACTGTACAATCTACTCGTACCTTCTAAAAGTTTTATTCAGTACCAGATTACTTTATGACAATGGTCAGTAAATACAACTAAAAGCTCAGAAATACTATTTTTATGTGCACTAAATACAATTTTATAAGATATATAAACGAGTTGGCAGTCAGCCATGAGCACCATATAGGTATAAAAAGTAAGGAAAATTTTCTCTCTGAATCCTCTTTCTTCCGGAGCACCTCTAAACACAGACTAATTCCAAGAGTAAAAAATTTTGCAAGCAAGTTCTATATTATTTGTTGGCTTACATAACATATTGTAAAAATTGTTTTCTAAATTGAGGAAAGAAGGGTAAACAAATTATATGGTTTATGTACAATTTAGACATGTACCAGAATCAAATTTACCGATAGTTCTGATACTCTTACTGGTTTCATTGTAAGCACAGAGCATCCGAAAGCGACACCTATCAAAGATACGGGAATAGAGATCTGCTTAAAAATATTTTTTCAAATTTTTACTTAGATGATATACAAAAAGATTTGTTGCGAAATAAAAAGACATAAAGAGCGTAACAAAAAGAAAATCTTAGAGTTTCTAGCTTGGCAACAGGTTTTATGATGGTATATATTTTGAACTTCACAGTAGTATGATTGGCCCAAAGACTTTTAAGATAGTAATGCATTTCTGTTGAAAAATTCCCGCTTCACCGTAACTAAGTTAAAAAAGGATGCTGCAACTTACCTTGAAGCATACTTTTTGATTAAAATATGCAGTGAAAAGCACTATCTACAGCGACATCTCACGTTGAAGTGAAGCTCACGTTTTCGATTACTCACCTGTAAACTTTTCTTATAAAAAAAAATAAAAAGTTTTTTCAGTTTTTTGGCCATTTTTTAATCAGTTTTTACAAGAGATTCACTTAGAGTTTTATCTCGACAGATTGAGGATATTCTCGAAAATTCACCGAGATACTGCACTATTTCAAATATCTATATAAATAATTGCACTAGTATGGAGATGTATTACAATATCCTAACTAAAATATTCAATTATACTCCATTTTGGACTATTGAAACGCCTATTTTCTCTGATATAAAGCAATGGCATTACGTCAATTATTACCTCGTACAATTTCGTTGTTAATAACTAATACGTCACCGGTCTTATCCAAAGTTCCGGCGGTACGTTCATTTTATGATCGATCTGGATGGAATTCTTATCCATTTTTTGGTGGTGCAGCAAACATATTTCGAAATCTTGAACGTGAATTTGATCGTATCCAACAACAAGTTGATCGTAGATGGCTAGGAGAACAAGATAGTCAGTCTGACAAAAGTAGAAGTTTAACAACCCAAAATAGTAAGTAAACTAAAAGAAAACAGGATCACTAGAGATTTCAAATCTAAATGTTCTATCTGTTGTCTATGATTCAGCAGACTTCTACGGATTTTAAAGAGAATCAGTGCGGTACTACTGCCTGAATGACAATTGGAAAACATAAACATCTGTCGGTCAATAAAATTTCTGGCTGCGAGGAAGCAAAAACAACATTTTCGCTGAATCTAAGTAATTTCGATTTTTTTTGTTCATTTTAGATCGTTTTGATCAACATGATATGATTGTTACCGAAAGCGATGGTACACGCAAATTTCGTCTAGCATTTAATATGGAAGGTTTCGAGCCAGAAGAAGTTAAAATAAAAACAAATAATGGCATGATAACAATAACAGCTAAAACAGAAAAAAAAGTACGTATTTTTTTTCTTCAAACCTCCTAAGCAGAGAAGTATTTATTCTTTTGTTCTAGGATGAAAATACATATTCATTGCGTGAGTTTAGTCAATCATATTCATTGCCATCCGATTTAAAACTCGATGATTTACAATCGAAATTTACTGATGATGGTATATTGACAATTGAGGCATCTTTACCAAAAGCTGAACCAAGAGAAAGATTTATACAAATTGAACATGATAGCAGTAATTCAACAACGCAAACACAACAACAGCCTAAAGTTAATACAACATCATCAAATCAGCAACAACAAGAATCAAAACAGCAGGCTAATGTCTCACACGATTATCAAGAAGAAAAGCAGCCTAAACGTGCTGCTGCAGCAAAAAATTAACACTTTTTAACTACGTCAACAAATATTTTTGTTGTAGTTTTTTGTATAAAATGTTTATATGTACGAGCTAATAGTTCATGATTTCTTTTCCCCTGATGTATGAAATATACTTCTGCATATTGTGTTTTTATGTCAATTTGATGTCAGTTCCAAGTTTTTGTTTACGATAAAACTTACATACTATTAAAATCAAAAAAAATCACATTCTGTTTAATAAACAAATGAAGTATGGGTAACGACTGCAATGATCTAATAGAAAAATACGGATGTTTTTCTGTTTTTACTTGTTTTAAGGCATAAAAAAATATTTTTTACTCTTTCGCAGTCTGAATATACTAGAAGTACAATAAGATACACGAAGGAACATTCTCAGATGATCTATTTCGACTTCTCTAGAAAACCATTTTCGAAGATTATTTTTTATGCTGATCAAATATTCAGTCCATAGACTTATTTCAAGTATGCCTTCAAAGATCGGGTCGCTACAAATCTATGATAAACTTTAAGCTGAACAGTCTGACGCCGCCATATGATAAAGCAGATCAAGTTACTTTTTAAATGAATATGTTCTTGCAAAGATATAAATATGTTTAAGCAGAAACGTTGTACTGAGAAATTACTTCCTTTGATTATTTCGTATTTTAATATATTTTTACTAGAAAATACTGTCAAGAAAACAATCAAGCGTAAGAATCAGTCGAATAAACGCGCTTAACTAATCCTATTATGATATCGGAGAGTAGAAAAGGAGTTATTTACACTCTTATATCCTTTTTTTCCGATATTATACTACTAAAAAAAATTGTTTTGAAAAAGCCTATCATCAAGAAATCAGATCTTATATTTTAGAGGCGTGAGATGCATTGATGTCAAGACTAACATAATAAATTAGGAAAAAAAAGACGTGATGTCTGTTAGTAAACTCTTGGCTTCGGCGGTACACTCGCACATTTTGATTCGTCTAACGTTTTATCAGTAACTGGACGATACGTCAGTGTGGTCTAAACAGAAAAATATAAACAATGTCAGTAATAAAAATAAGAATCAGAAAGAGGTCAACAATCGCAAGTCACCAAATTTTGTGTTTTGTCGCTTTTTTTCATAGATCAACTAACTATCGAACCGCGATCCAATCAGTGACAGAGAGTAACACAACTTACTTTTCCGGTTTGTGGATCGGTGTAACATAGCGTATGTTTTCTCCAATGTTGCTCAATTGGTTTTTTCTTTTGGTTAGCAATAGGATTTTTTTCCAAATCAGTGTAATCATATTCATCAATTCGATGCTAAAAGTACAAACGTAAAAATATACTTTTCATGTAATGGCATTAATAACAGTCCTGTGAAAGTGAACAATGGCTAACAAACCAAATTCCTGATGATAAGAAAAACGGCCAGTTTCTATCCAGATCAAGTATTTTGCGGGAGAAAGTGTTACACGTTGATCTAGAAATACATACTGGATAATCTTCTCTTGCATGTGCTCCTCTACTTTCTTTTCTTGCTTCAGCTGAGTGGATGGTTTGTACTGCTAATAATAATAAATTTTGCAATTCTAATGTTTCAACTAAATCGGTGTTCCAAATAAGACCACGATCATGAATCTAGATAACAAAAAACATATGTCTGGACATATCCTAAGAGAAGAACACAGTCGGTGAGTTACTTACTTTCAGATCTTTCTGTTCTTGAAATATATCATCCATTATGTTGCATCCTTCTTTTAATGTTGTACCATCACGAAACACAGCAGCATGGTTTTGCATAGTCTAAAACAGCAAAATAAATAAAAAGTAACCATGAATTTCTTAGCGTGTTAGTTATTTGATGGACTTACTTTTTGCATTTTTATTCTTAATTGTGCTGTTGTTATTGTTCCATTTGCAGCACCTCTTACTTTATCTAAATTAGCTAACGATGATTCACCAGCATTCTAAAATAAAAATATTCGTTAATCCTTATTTATTCGATATCCCAATTTACTACACCTGTGGTAACTCTGAAAACTTTTCTCCTGGTTTATGTTCATCGGCTATGGTCAACGCACATGCTCGTCCGAATACGACTAAATCCAGTAATGAATTTGCTCCTAATCGATTTGCTCCATGGACACTAGCTGATGCACATTCTCCACAAGCATACAATCCTTTAACAATACGATCTTTTCCATCTTTATCTGTTTGTAGTACTTGTCCTTTATAATTTGTTGGTGCTCCACCCATATTATAGTGAACAGTGGGTAAAACGGGTATTGGCTCTTTGGTAACATCGACACCGGCAAAAACGCGTGCCGTTTCACTAATCCCTGGCAAACGGTCATGTAACAATTTTGGATCTAAATGACTCAGTTGTAAATAGATGTGATCACCCTCTGGTCCAACACCTCTAAAGTAGGGAATAAAAAGAAGGGATATGCAGAGGATTCCATTAACCAGGAAAAAAAACGAACCTTCCTTCTCTAATTTCAACGGTCATTGACCGTGATACAACATCTCTCGATGCTAAATCTTTAGCCACAGGTGCATAACGTTCCATAAATCTTTCTCCATTTTTATTTATCAAAATTCCACCTTCACCACGACTACCTTCTGTTATTAGACAACCAGCGCCATATATACCTAATTAATTAGATGCACTGCAGACAATAAATCGACAGTATTACTTCACATACCAGTTGGATGAAACTGTACAAATTCCATATCTTGATTTGTTAACCCTGCTCTTGTTACTAAAGCATTTCCATCACCGGTACACGTATGAGCCGACGTACATGAAAAATAAGCACGACCATAGCCTCTAGAAGACAATAAATATTTTATTTCGTTTCTTTTTAATCTACAGTAAAGTCAACTCTCACATCTTACATATACAACACGTCCAATGTTTGAACGTACTTTTATTTTGTTTCTTAAATCTGTCATTCCAAACTTTTATATTAGGTGTGAGTAAACCTGTATACTATCCTATTTATTGAGCTTACCCAGTAGCTAACACGGTATTATTGGCATGAAATCGATGTATTGTGCCGTCTTCAAGATTCATTGCAACAACACCCACACATTCATCTTTGTTCATAATTAAGTCAAGGGCAAAATATTCAATGAAATAATCTGTAGAATATTTTAACGACTAAAACAAAACAGAGAAAACAGAATAACTACCACTTTAATTAATAATCAACAAAAGATAGTTTAACAGGCTTAACGAGATGTTTATAGAGACTTCCTTAAATTAATAAAAATATCAGATCATATAGGATTCATTCTTACTTGACCATAAAGTGTGTGTAACATTGCATGTCCCGTTCTATCGGCAACACAACAAGTCCGTCTGGCTTGTCCACCTCGACCATAATTATACGATTGTCCACCAAATGAACGTTGTAAAATTTTACCGTCTTTAGTACGACTAAATGGCATACCGATATTTTCTAACTGAAAAAACCAGCGAAAGTTAATACAAGTTAGCTAAACGTCTAGAAAATACTTACTTCGACAATAGCTCTCGGTGCTTCTTCTGCCATGTAATGAATTGCATCTTGATCTCCTAACCAATCTGAACCTTTAACTGTATCATACATGTGCCAATGCCAATCATCTGGTTCCATATTTCCGAGCGCTGCGTTTATACCACCCTAGCAGTAAACAAGAGAAACAACGTATTGCTTTCATTTTAAAACTAATCATTCCAGGGGCATAAAATGAGTTAGCATATATCTTTCGTACTAGAATTGAATCATTTTCTCTTACTTGTGCCGCAACTGTATGACTTCGTGTTGGAAACAGTTTACTAATTACGGCTGTTTTGAAACCGGCTGTTGATAATCCGTATGCTGCTCGTAATCCAGATCCACCAGCTCCCACGACAACAGCATCATACGTATGATCGATTATTTTATAATTTGAAGCAACCTGAAATAAATAAATAGAGTAAATCACAAAATATACTTGAAAAGGGTACCATTACATGTGCTCCGTTAGAATGCTTTGCTTCAGTATTCCGTTTTTCTTGTGTTTGTACAGCTAGAGAACGTGTGATGTACTAAAAGAGAAAAACGACGGAGAACAATAGATATAGTATGAAGGTTTTGATCTTTTTGCTTACTTTAACTGTGGATGCTTTGAACTTATGAAATAAACTGTACTGAATTTTTGATATTAAACTCATAATCAGAAGAGACTCTGAAAAACAAACGAGCTAATATAACACGCGAATGTTGGCAAGTCAACCAAGAGCAAAATGGATTTATACGTTAAAAATTATCAGTGTTGTTTGTTAAAAAGACATTTTACGACAAATAGGTACCATTAATGTTGAAATTTTTAAAACTGACACAGAAAAAAAGATGCGAGGATTGGTGGGTATTTCCATTCAGATCCGCCCACCATTATATGACATAAAAGCCTCAAAAATGTCGATACTCTTTTAGTGTAGGACATAGAAAATTACATAAAAGCCCCCAACTCTCCCGTGCAAAAGTCATATTCTACATGCGATTTAGGGGTGCTAAGTTTCAATCTTTCCTATAATAGCGCCACTTTGATCGTGGGTTTCTCTGCATCTAAACAGCTGACACCACCGTTGGAGATACCACACGAACGAGCAGTTCGAATAGTACAAGTACTGTTATTAAAAACCTGTCTTACGACGATCACAGGGACATGGCAACTGTCATGAAGTAGCTGCACAATGAGAAAACGGCATTCAGTATTTTATCTCTTCTGAACGCAAAACAAAATGAAGAGTTCTTTTATTATAGATGAAAACGAAGCTGAAGAGCTGCCTAATCTAATGGAAAAAGAATGAACTCAATACCTATCTACCTCTTTGAGTATGGCGTCCATCTGTGAAGACCCCATTTTGAAAATACCCAACTTTCGGTCCTTCTAGCCCAGAAAGTCTTCAGTCGAGTTTTTTCATTTTACTCTCATTTGTAGTACTCATCGAGCCCTACAAAATGACGTCAAAGATATTTTTAGCCCGCTTTGTTTTCATCCTCATTTACCTATCATAAAAGTCAAAAAT
>CAJNOQ010007383.1:0-12373 GCA_905250885.1 Didymodactylos carnosus
AACAAGTCTCATAAATAAGTCTTAATTTTATCATCATCAATCATCAAAAATTAAGTGGGGTTAGAAAAACAGATCAGCTTTTATAAGGAAGGGTATTTTGTAGAGCTTGAAATTCCCCATCTGTTGATATTAACAGATTAGTTTCTTAAGCCCGAGTTTTGACAAAATTGTCAAAGAAGATTACGATACCGTTGGCCGAAGATGTCTTCTTGAGATTTGGTATTCGTCGAAGGAGAAACAACTAAGCTTATAAAACATATCACTAAATATTCTACATCTCTTACTACCAGTAAGAAATTTTTGAACTTAATCTAACTGGGCAAAACTTCATCTTCAAAAGTTTCTGATTTTGTAGTGTTAACAAGTGATGTTTTTGTGGTATCCAGTACTTTTGATGCTGCAAAAAACGACAAATGATTATTTTGAAAAAGAAAATATTAATAAAATTTACATAAAATTCTGTCTTTTAACATCTGAATGAAACTTTCTGATTCAGTGTACATTGAGAGAACAACCTATCAAAAATCGGCAATTTAATCTGCCCCACGCGTTATATTGCTTGGCTGTAAGCGGAGAGAACAAGGGCCTCCACCCCGTTATTAATAGCCCTCATTATATCCAGCGCGATCATGTGATGGCTAACCATAACCTAACATTACATGTGTATGTATCTCTATGCTCAGAACTCTTATTACATTCGTACGGTCACGTCATACTTTGTTACGGTTAACACCAGTGCCGAGCAATGACATGAGATAAATATACGAATATAATGAGATTTCTTGACATAGAGATATATACCTATGGTGTCGCATGTCATTTTATATTATATTCTGAGACTCATGTTGCTGGTATGTAGTAGTTATGATGTAATCAATGAAGAAGTGTAGTAGATTAAGATGACATGAATGAAGGATGTTAGGAACTGGTCAAGACATTTTTGATTTTTCGTGAATGTGAAATAGAAGGAATATAGAGAGAAGTGTTTACCATTTTTATGAAAGTATGATAGCAACACCAATGGAAAATTGATATTTCGTGAGTCTAGTTATTCAGAGTTAATTTTATGTGGTCGAATTCTTTCCGTCTCTATTTAAGGATCATTTTTTTAAAATCCAAGACCTATGTGGTTCAGTAGTGAGTATTCCAGATTTTTCTATCAATAGAGAACCTTTGCGAAGCCAACATTTCGATGAACATTGGCGAAAAACCCAGGTTCTCTAAACTCTAACTCTAAATTTGGCCGAGATATTGAAACTTTGCGAAAAGCCCTACAAAATTTTGAAGTTGGACCAACGAACGGGGGTCGATAAAAGGCAAAATCGGCCCCCTCTCAGACCAATCTCATATTCACAGATATGATGTAGTTTTTCTCCGTGATTAGAACTAGCACCTTAAAAGATCCATTTTCAGCCCACTCCCCCTTGGTAAAAATTTTGCATCCAAACTTTTCCCCCTTAGATGAACTCTATTTAGAGTATTTTCCTCATTTCTTCCCTTTTGCTCAAAGAAAACCTCAGCTACCGTATACCACTCGACAGAGAATTTTACGGGCTACAAAATGATATATATATAATATTGAGAACAAAGTGGGCCTGGGTTTCCAAACACTAGAAATACTAGCCCCAACCTCCACAAATCCATAAATCAACAGCGTTCATCGCTTATATTGTCCATCCAATTTATCGTTAACCACTCCACTTTATATATCATTCGATAGAGAATTTCACGGGCTACAAAATGAGCAATAAGATATTATTTCAAAAGTTTGTCTTCATAAATGTATTGGATAAATACTGACCAGATATGTCGATTTTTTAGAAAAGCGAAACCCTAGAAACCTAAGTCCACGAATTCGAACGAAACTTCTTTTGTAACAGCCTCATCGTGTACTGCTTCTGAGCAAATCAAGATCCATCTGAGCTCTCTACAGCACTGTTTCATCAAACAGCATTAAATTTAAGAAAGGCCCCACGTCACAAAATTATTGAGAAAACACGAAAAATACGTCTTTCATTCTTTTACCAATAAATCTAACAAACTTAAGATATAAAAGAAAACGTTATAACTCATTCTATAGCCCTTTCAATTCTGCATCTTTTTATATACAAACTATGTCTAATTTCTCCCTGTAGAAGAAACTATAATCATTTTTATGTACCACTATAAGAAAAAATCGACATATCGAATGATATATAAAGTGGAGTGGTTAACGATAAATTGGATGGACAATATAAGCGATGAACGCTGTTGATTTATGGATTTGTGGAGGTTGGGGTTAGTATTTCTAGTGTTTGGACATCCAGGCCATGAAAATGCATTTTTTAAGATGCTAGTTTTAATCACGGAGAAAAACTACATCATACCTGTGAATATGAGATTGATCTGAGAAGGTCCGATTTGCCTCTTACCGACCCCTGTTCTTCGTCCTTGTTCAACACGTTCATCTCGGTAACAACATGTGATCAAGACGCAAGACTGTTACCGGAAATACTTCAAAGCGCCTGCTATAAAATGATGCAACCGTGAGCTCTACATATAGTTGCGATAGCTTTTCTCACTGGATGTATAAATTTATGTTTCTCTACTGATTGATCATCCTTCCGAACTTCTTTATCACCTTTATCAATTTCAAGCAGTTTTTTGTTTGATGCCATTCGTGAGAAATATGAACGTATTTGTGAGGGTTTTAACATCTCTTCGGAAGTGAAAAAAAGCACCATCAACTTTTAACCGGTACATGTCTAAGACAACAACTTCAGGTTCCCACCGTATTTTTCTTTCTATCCCATCATCAAACTTTGAGGCAAGATACTTATGCTACTTGGAGAAGGTTCCTATGCTTCAAAATTTATCGATAAAACCTTCTTGTGTACATTCGAATCCTCCGATGACGCCCTTCTCTTCAATGTACACATCCGGTGCACGATTTTTAGAAACACCTTTTTCCCATCACTGAACCAATGCGTTTCGATGGCGTAGCGAACGAATTAAACGGAATTGTAGGCTTTATACAGCGCCTGCTAGATTTTCAATTCTGATTGAAAATTACAAAAAAGAACGTAGTAGCCCAATTCTCATTGATTATCGAATTGAAGGCTCATGCGAATTTTAAGTGGGATTTTTTTTCTCAAAGCCAAGAAGTGTAAAACTGAACATTGAGCAACTTCGAATTTCCGAAATTATTCGGAATTAGCTGAAGTTTGTAGAATTTTGCATCAAATTTGATTTTCTTCTATATTCAATTCACAATTCTTGCCGTTGGCACAAAAAATAGAATTTTTGCTTCCAGAATTCTGCAAATTATAGTCGAAGCCAAGTGTCCGGCATATAAGTGTTGAAAATATCTTTTATGCCAAGAGCTGGTGCTGTAGAAGTGTACATTGAAGACAATCGAATTTCTTTTTCAACCGGTTTGATAATTTCTATTCCACAGTCAAATTTCAATTCGGAATAAAACGCGACTACTCCGATCCCTATCGGACAAAACAAGTGTTTCCAATACTTGTTGTGGAAACTGCTCATTGGTTCTTGCACAGCCAACTTGCACAAATGAAGCTTTATGTTACCCAAAACTTTTTCCATAATCTCATCATATCCTTCTGGATAATCTGTCATAATTTCGCCAATAAATGGCAAACGAATATCGATGAAAATCACCAATTTAATTAGTCTTTATGTGTGTACGCATCGCACTTCGAATCATGAAAATCACATTGACTCTAATCAGACTGTCAACTCGATGATCTTTGTCCGCCATTTTTATCACAGATACTGCTTAGTCAATTTCTTAGTCAACTAAGAAATGAACATGTTCTTTGCAGAACATATCTTTTTATTTTCTCATTTCGTTCGACTTTTGGAGTAACAGAAAGACTTGTTTTTATGATAATTAATGAAGAAAAGGACATATTGGAGAGCAGTCTGTTTCTTTTTTCCAGTTAAAGAACATGTCGCAATCCGTTTATATTTTCGTAATACGTATCGCAAGAAAGAGCATGAAGATGATGGACTTAACGACATGCCGTTAAGGAAATTGAACTATGTGTTTCTTTCGTTTACAAAGGAAAGTGTGATGTCGAGTGTAAAAAAAGGAAAGGAATAAAATTTACATTTTTTATCTCGAAAAAGATTTTTTTCAGATTAACTGAGGTTACCGTGATTAGAAAGGCAAGAGCATCGAAATTCAAAATCCCCTTTTTTTCTGGAAATTTTTGTACGAAAGTCGTAATAGTAGCCCTCCCTGAAAATTTTGAACGCTTGGACAGTTTAGAAGCCCCGGAGGCTTCTCTTATGGGGGGGAGGGGGTAGTACAGCTTAGCCACCTAGAAAATCATGAGGCGCCGCTAATTCAAAGGTACGACAAGATTCTATTTTTGAAATTGAATCGACTGATGTGTATCTATATCCTCATCAATCATCGAGATTTTCACCAGAAAATGGATATCAACTAAGAATTTCAAAATACACATCAGTCGATTCAATTTTTGATCCTGATTCCGAATATGATGGTTTTATTGCATAGAAGTTGAGTTCTGCTGGAGAAAATTGAGAATTACAGATAGATTTCCGACTTTTTCGCCCCTGATTTAAAGAAATGAATTATCTCAGCAACAGAGATGAATTTCGAAAACAGGAAGTTATACTTTTAATCTACGTTTGACGGCAATTCTGATGGCATATGAATGAATGGTATAGCTATCAACACAAAAAACTAGATACGTTTGAGAACGGAGGTGCTCATTTTTAAGACGTACCTATAGATTATTTTTTCCACAGTCAACGTGATATGGGATAAGCTTAAAAATACATTTTCATAGGCAGTTTCAAATGCAGATTCAAGAAAAAGGAATTCAAACCTACAGAATTTTATTGGAAAAAACTAGAAGCACTTTCTTTGACGTACACATTTTTCCGATTTTTGGGATCCTCTGAATGTTTCGCGTTTTTCTCCCTGAAGATGAAGTTTTCTCAAGATAAAAGTATTATAGTCGTGATCAGCTCGTTGCGCTGAATCCTAATATGTATAAATTTTTCAAAAATAAAATCTTGTCGTAACTTTAAATTAGCGGCGCCTTATAGTTTGGTGCAATCTGAATTATGACTCTGTCGAACAGCTTTCATGCCAAAAATATACCATATCTAATTTTATATGCTCAGCACGATGAAAGGGGTTTTAGAAATAAAATCTTACCATGTTATGGCGTTTCTCCATGCTCCCAGAAATGCTCTCTTGAGCGTAAGACTTGTCTTGAAACTTTATGCAAATTGGTGGTTTGAAGGCTGGTGGTTGGAAAGGATGGCCGTACCAAAGAAAGTTTTATCAGTTTTTAAGCGAATAACTCAAAAGAAAATGTAGAGTTGGTGTCTTTTTGTATTTAATAGTTTCGATTGATATCGGAGGTCCAGCAACTCCACAAATAACCTCAACTTTAGTTCCCGTAGAAGGTTCAAACGCAGACAATGGAGGTATGTAATTTTCAAAGCCACTTTTCCACTAACGCAATCGCCAGCGAAATCTTTGGACATGACATTATTTGTTGCTGTTTAAATTTCTGTTAAATTCATTGTTTCTCGTGAACTTGCTAGTCAGGAAGCGGAGAACGTCGATTACTGTTATTTTGCTTTGTTAAGAATATGGAGTCAATTTATTGGTAAGCCCAGACGCTGAATCCATCCAATGTGCAACAAACGCTGACGATACTGCACCTCCACCAGGTGATAAATGGACAGTTCAAGGAAAAATAAATCAAGTATTTTACAGTGCAAATCTTGATCAAACTTTACAAACACCAGGACCTCAGTAAGTAATCTTTCGCTTTTAGTACCATTATCAGTCACAGTTCATCTCAATATAAAGTCCGTTTCTGGAAAGTTGGAATAAATTAAAATTCCGGCCTGTTTTAGATGTTTATAGCTAGCAACCAAGTAACTTATTAAATCACACATCTCCTACCAGAAAGCTTAACGAAAATTGAAACCAAACGAATAAAATCAATATTTATCGATTCAGTAGTGGATGGCTTCCGAAGAGTTGAGTATCAACACTTATTAGGGAGACCCTTAAGTACATATAGCAGAAAAGATGTCAAGGGGAAGGCGAAGTGCAGCTTTCTCTTGATAGAACTACTCCAGGCTCTAACAGAAGCTGAAACAACGCAAATCTGCCATGTTTTTGCCTCCAAAGATGGGTGTCGAGAATATTTCTGAAGAAACTACTTTTTTTCAAAATTTAGTTAGTCACAAAAAGAAAAAAAGCATGTCAGCGTAGACCTTTGAGTCCTAAGGTGGAAACCCTATTGTACTATTTCTCTCCGGTGTCTAAGAGTAAATTCATTCTGTGATATCATTCTACTATCGGTTCCAAAAAGCAGGGCCGGTGTTAATTTTTGAATAACTTTTGATAGAAAAGCGATAGAGACCTGCAGCTTTCAGCAATCGACAGAAGATACTTGAGACTAACTTTTCACAAGCAAAAGTTAGTTTGGAAAAGATTCTGAGCACTGGTTTCCACGAAGATCTGAGGAAAATCAGCTCGGATTTTCCGAAACGAAAATAGCAATTTACCGATTTTTTCCATAGGCAGATAGCCTAAAGTGTCTTCTACCAAATACAAGTTGGATCCTTGTTTGCATATGGAGAGAAAAGTACTTAAAACACCTCTGATACCGTCTTTTAGGTCAAAGTATCTCTTGTAAAAATAATTTCTTCCTATTGAAATGATGTATAAGGATTGTTCATAGAGTATTTTATTCAGTTTTTCACTGGCTATTTTTTCATATCGAGGGTTGTGTGAAACCTATGCTGAATTTTTCAAAAATATTATTTTTTCTAACAACGATGCCCTCTGATGGAATCTCAAAATAATCAACGTTATAAACGTATTTTGAGTTTATCTTCCATAAGAACAACTGGAAAATGTGTACAAATGTCTTTTCTACAAAAGTCAAGTCAAAATGAGCAAAAAAACACGGAGCCGTTTTCCGATCAAGTTGACCGCCCTCCTCTCTTAATTTCTAGAATTTGAGAATCTCAAGAATTTGAGAATTCTAAAATCTCCAGAAAGTCAGAATTTCAGGATCCCAGGAATTTCAGAATTCCAAAATCTCAAGATGGTCACAACTTTACAATTTCTAGAATTTCAGAATCTGAAGAAGTTCGCAATTCCAGAATCTCGAGAATTCAGGATTTCAGAATTCCAGACGTTCACAATTTCAGAAACTCATAACTTGAGAATCTCAGGAATTTCAGAATTCTAAAATCTGTAGAAAGTCAGAATTTCAGAACTTCAAAATCACAGGATAGTCACAACTGTACAATTTTCGCAATTGTGAATATTAACATGATCTAAATTTCAAAGCAAGCAGACTTTCAGAACCGCTACTATCAGAACGTGCCACCTAAATACTTTTAAAATTCTTATCTACTGAGCTTACGAAATTCTAGAAAGTGTCGAATTCCAACGATAATAACACTCCGCAATTCTGAAATCTGAAATTCTAACTGATTAAACATTCAGTGAGTAGTTATGCGCTGAACTCCTGACATTATGAAATTCTGAAATTCTAGATATTTCGGACATCCAAAAATACTGACACTTCGACCTTCTCGCCTTCTGCAATTCAGAAATTCTACACCTTTCGGAATTCCAACAATGGTGATAGTCTAAACTTCAGACATTCTAACATTCTGAAACTCTACATATTTTGGAATTCAAAGAATAGTGATACTCTGAAATACTGAGATTCTGAAATTGTGAAGTTCTAGCTATTTCGGAACTCAAACGATAGTGATACTCTAAACTTCAGAAATTCTAAAAGTTTGGAATTTAGTGAGTAGTTATAGACTAAACTCTTGAGATTATGAGATTCTGAAATTCTAGATTTTGGGAACATCAGCAAAGACCGATACTCTGACCCTCTGATATTCAGAAATTCTACATATTTTGGAATTCAAACCATGGTGGTACGCCAAACCTCTGAGATTCTGCAATTCTGAAACTCTGAAATTCTACATATTTTCGAATTAGAGAAATAATGATACTATGAAATCCGGAGATTCTGAAATTCCCAAATTCAACATACTTTCGAATTTAAAGAATAGCAATACTCTGACACCCTAAGATTCTGAAATTCCGAAATTCTAAATGTTTCTCAATCCAGTGATTAGTTATGCGCTAAACGATTGAGATTCTGAGATTGTGAAATATGGAAATTCTGCATATTGTACAATTTAAAGAATAGTGATACTCTGACCGTTAGACATTCTGGAAATGTGAAATTCTGCAAATTTCGGAGTTCAAAGAATATTGATGCTCTGAACTGCTGAGAGCTGAAATTCTAAATGTTTCCCAATTGAGCGAATGGTTAAGCGCTAGACTCCTGAGATTCGGAGCTTGTGAAATATTGAAATTCTACATATTGAGCAGTTCAAAGAATAGTGATCCTCTGAGGTTCTGAAATTCTAAATGTTTCCCAACTGAGTAAACAGCTTTGGGCTAAACTTCTGAAATTCTGAACTGCTGAGATTCTCAAAGTCTACACATTTTGCAATTCAAAGAATAGTGATCGTCTACACTGCTGAACTTCTGAAGCTGCACATATTTTGGAATTCAAAGAATAATGATAGTCTGAACTTTTGAAATCTACATATTTTGGATTTCCTGAAATAGTGGTACTCTGAAATTCTAAGTGATTGGGAATTCATTGCCTATTGATAGGATAAAGTTTTTAGATTCTGAAATTCTAGATATTTCGGGATGCTAGGGGTAGTCATACTGTGAACTTCTGAGATGCTGAAATTCTGAAATATTAAATGTTTTCTTATTCAGTGTATCATTCATTATACGGTAATTGTCTGAGATTTTGAAATTGTAAATGTTTGGGAACTCGGTGAGTAGTCATGCACTGAAGTTCTTGGATTCTGAAATTCTAGATATTTCTTAATTCCAAGGAGAGTGGCACTCTGGACTCCTGACATTCTGAAATTCTAAATGTTTTCGTATTCATGTATAGTCATGCGGTAAATGTGTGAGATTCTGAAATTCTGAAATTCTAAATATTTTGAAATTCATGGAATGTTTGCGTAATTGTAGTTCTATGTATTGTAGAGTATCGAGAATTCCAAACTTAGGATAGAAAGTTATGATTATACTGTGTAATGATAATGTGACAGCCCTCGATTATATAGGAATGAGCTTCACAAAAATGCTGTTATTGTTTAGGGATCGTGGCTATTGCTATTATTTTGGAGGAAATGGAGAACAAATGGGTGGTCAAGTGGATAGTGGCATATGCAACATGTCACAGTTTATTAATTTGACAGCTTATTCAATGCATATCGATGGGCAATCGTTATCTTTTACTTTGTCTGCATATCTGGGTGGTGTTGATGCTCAAGAGGATAATGCACTTGTCAGTGTTGATTTTATGGATAACGATTATAATATAATAGATAACCAGCAAATTGGGCCAGTTTCTGCGTCTGATAGGAATTTTCAAACATCACTGATTTATCGTGAAACAGTTGGTACAATCAAAGTATTAACACGTTATATAAATGTATATTTAATATTGACACGAACATCGGATGTGACGATATATGGAACAAACAATGATGGAAATGCTGATGCTCTTTCATTTATTATCAATCCCCCTGGTGAGTCTACTAGGGCATGGTCTACTGGCGATGTTCGGCAGGGTGAAATATTTTTTAGATCCCCTCTTGTTCGGACTTTTGCACTTGGGTTCTAACTCAATAGATGTCCGGACAACGCATATGTTTAGTGACGTTTCCAAGGCTATTGCTCAACATTTTCGTCTGTTGATTGCTGTTAATAGCTCTAGCTTCGTTTTCTGGACTTGATTACACCATGTTTTACTCGGACTTTTCTTCGAAAACATGATGGAATCAGTTTTTTTAGTCGTTCTGACCATCTGACACTTTCACCATGCTGTAACCTTTATCTACAAAGGAATAGAAGTCATTTTCAATGAAAAGCTCATGACAGTTCAAAGTGAGTACACAGAAATTTTGACTTTCTACTATTCCCTCCGCCCTCTAAAATCATCATGTTATCTTTTGTTACACTGTTGAGTGTAATTCTTCGATAATCTGTGATGTGTTTGTTCGAGAAAAATTTTCGCGTCAGGTTGACTAAGTTCGCTCTGCGTTGTATTTCTCAGTTTGGATTCGACATGTGACTGGAATTTGATCTCAAAATAAAAGTGAGAAAGGTTGATGTCTTTTAAGGTTCGCCTGTGAGTTTTACCGATAAGGTAACGTTTACCGCATGTGAAGAAAACATTCACGCTTGGACCTCCGGAGAAGCGTATCCGTAAATACTAGACGCTAATATCAGTTCGTTGCTATAGCCAATCTAGCATCCTGTGAATGAGGTGGTATAGCTTGGCACCCAATTATCTATGCATGAAACAGGATCAAACTGATACTTGCTGAACATGATACATCCTGAAAGCCGTCAACGGCAAAGCAATCTTACACCGAGGAAACTCACAATTGTGATGATACACATCAACCATTTGATGGTGCATGTCTCACTTTTGTGCGTTTTTATGTGGAGATCTTGCACAGTCAACATCTTCAGCTGAGCCTACACAACGGGGAAAGGACCTTAGAGTCGGTACATTAGATCTGAGAAGAAAGACTTTTCAAAACTGTGAATGAGAAAGATAGTTCAGTTTTGTGACAAAAAAACGACGGACGATTTAACTCTCCCTCTTCCTTCGTCTCAAATTGCTGTGTACTTACCTCGAAGTTAAAGGTTCAGATTCCATGAGTTGCCTAATTCGAATTTAATTCACGAAACAAGAATCTAATCCTAGTTCGAAAATAATTCCGATAGATTCTTTACTGTAAAAGTTTAGAAAAACAAAACATTTTCAGCAGAATTCGAACTCGAATTGCGATAGACACTTTACTGAAAAAGTTTAGAAAAAAAATTTCGTGTGGGTGAGAGTGAGTCACTAAATTTGTTATAATTTTTTTTTGTTGTCCACTTTTACACTAAAGTTTCTATCGGAATTCGAACTTTGATGAAATTTTTTTTGGTTTCTTTGAAACTTCCGCACTAAAGTGTTCGTAAAATCGTGGTTATATTCGAACTCGAATTAGACAGCTACTCAGATACTGAGACTATATTTCTTTTTGCGTCACCCGTTAGACTACTATCGTCGCCAAAAAAGAATGTTCGTGGTTATTTTTAGAAACATTCAAGCCGCTTTAGTGTTTTTCGGTGAATGTTGAATGATGAAGGGTTTAATACTAAGTGAAAACAGCCTGGAAACCCCAATTTTGATAAAACTCGGTTTTCATCGATTTTTGAGTTCTCTTCACAAAACAAACATTGCTAGCAGATTCGGCGTGTTCGATTACGTATTTTCCATCCGCTTTCAACACTACTTGTTATAGAAAAGGTAAGCAAGCACACGAGTAAACAAAATCTCAAACTGGAACATTTGCTTTCTCGAAACCTAAAAAACTGTTTTCCACATGGAAAACCTGTCTATCCCAATATCGGATGATCCAGATGTAATGGGTGTCTTTTTGTTTTCTGTTCTTCTCCATACAGACTCAACCTTTTTAGAATTCTTTTTACCATAAGATGCGCCGTGAAATTCTCAGTAAAACTATAGAAACTATAGAATTAACGTTTTGACTTGACCAATCGCTGAAGAATTAAAAGTATTACTCCGAAGATCGGAGAATCCACCATGAAGATGAAGATATTTCGAAGCAACTGCTGTCAGGTTCACGGATGAACTAAGATCTCTCTCACCTAACGTTCATTTACAAATAAAAAAGATATCTTCCTTAACAATAAAATTCATCTATTTATATACGAAATATTGCGCGATAACCTTGAGTAGACTCTACACAATAACCTTGAACATATTCTTGCATCATAGCATTGAGTGAGTATTCTTGCGCAATTACTTAGACTATATGCTTGCGCAATAACCTTAACTATGATCTTCTCCCTTATGGCAGGACTGTGGTGCGTGGCATAACAGCTGCTTACTTCATCTGTCTAGTCGTCTGAGATGAGACTCAAAAGCAAATGTTTGAGATGACACAGGCTAGAGACATTCTTCTTCTCCAACGGCTTGTCTAGCTAACGGTCTCCATTTTTCGCTCTTTTTGAAAAGATTATTGCAGTAAAGCTGCTAACTAATCTAAAATTGCAACTAGATAATTAAGTAGATTAAACATTTCTTAGAAAATGAAAAGTGTCTTGGCTCTGAATGTTGATTCGTTATGAAAATACAGCTGTTGTACAAACAGCCCCAAAAATCGATTTTGGAGCTATCTGAAAAACGTGTCTAAAAGACTGAAGACGAGCAGGCGAAAATTG
>CAJNOQ010007384.1:0-12366 GCA_905250885.1 Didymodactylos carnosus
ACTGTCAGCTGATCCCATTTTGTTTATTGCTCTTGATGGTCGGTTTATTGATGCATGGAAACAATCATGGCAAGCGTTAAAGAATCGAAGACAGAGACGCCGTGTTAACCCAGTCGCCGGAATTCAAATTGATGGAAATAGATAATCACATTTATTGACGGCAATTCTGACATTTGACGGTAATTCCGACTCGACGGGATGACGTTGGAGATTTCGAAGATATTTGTATATTGAATGTTGAACACTCTTTTGGGCATTTAAAATTTGCTATACTAAACCCTTTTTAGTCTTTAGACTTCTGGCGGTACAAATACACCATGTAGAACGAAAATAATTTAGATTTTCGATTCTTCGCTGAAAATTGCTGTAGAGTGTATTTTCAGTGTATGTGTATTCAAATCATGTCACCAACAGAAGTTCAGAAATAGAAAAACAAGTGAAAATCCTTGCTTTTCCTTCTTTAGTGAATTTCTGAATTCCGAGGTTCCTTAATTGTTAATTTCCGCGTTACTCATTTACTAGATTTTTATTACGCGGTCATTTGTATGAGGTGTAGCAGAGATGCTAAATTGCATGAGATCCCAAATCCTAAATGTGTAAGAAAAACAAATCAGATAAATCTCCATTACTCCTTTTCGAACACGAAAATTACACAACCTTTGATAATGATCTTCCCGGACAGGGAAAATTTGCAGGAGACATCATTATCAATTAAACTTATGCATGAAAAGATGTGGAAACCATGATGTTTCTTTTTGCTGATAACTTTCCTTTGATGAAATTATATCCGTTCAAGTGCCTGTTACTTCTGTTTTTCCGGCAAATTAGAGACAATTCAGCATTTTTATCATTGAAATGTCGACATTAGAAGAATACGATCATTACACAATAAAATGTGATGATTTCCACATCATTTTTTTTATAACTTTACTTGATAATGAAGATTGTTTGAACGCCGGGAGGGAGCGTACGTCACTTTCTCATCACAGACTGCTGGATATACAATTATTTAATCGTAGATATTCTTCTTACGATATGTGTGTGTTTACCAAAGTAATTAATTTTATTTTCTGGCTTATTATACCCATAGGCATAAACATCATTTTCATCACTCACACCCTTCGACATATTCGTCGATCAAAACGAACCGCCAATGGCTCACATAAGGCAAATAAGCGGCTACTGACGGGGGAGGTCCACCAACTTATAAATCGTTTTCCAGGCAAAACCTAATTGACTATAGGTAATCAACCATGCTGATTCCGAATATCGCCATGACTGCTGCTGCTAGGTCTTCAAAGATCGGTTTTCTGGAAAACCAGTTTTTTAGAAACTTTAAAAAATAACCAAAACGCTTTCTTAATGCTGCATGATTGTAGCCCGCACATTTTTGATTAAAATGAGACATCTCCCAGCTCTACACGACCTTTCTTTGCGAAGTTATAGAATTTACAAGAAAAGCCCTACATTAATTTCTTCTTATTTCTGTAGCTTTGAGCTGGCAATGAACATTTATGGCTTCTTGTAAATTCTATAACTTTGCAAAAAAAGATCGTGTAGAGCTGGGGGACGTCTCATTTTAATCAAAACTGTGCGGGCTACAATCATGCAGCATTAAGAAAAGGTTTTGGTTATTTTTTAAAGTTTCTAAAAAGCTGGTTTTCCAGAAAACCGATCTATGAAGACCTAGCAGCAGCAGTCATGGTGATATTCGGAATCAGCATGGTTGATTACCTATAGTCAATTAGGTTTTGCCTGGAAAACGATTTATAAGTTGATGGACCTCCCTCGTGAGACGATTTTTGACTGTATATCAAGGTTGGCTTGCTCTCTAGAGTCGAGCCATCTGCGTATTTTCGTTTGTTGATACAATGATGAATCTAGTGAATTTTTAGGTAGAGATATTTTGCTTATTGCTTTCAATGGTCGGTTTATTGATGCATGGAAACAACCATGGCAAGCGCTAAAGAATCGAAGACAGAGACGCTATGTTAAGCTACTTGTCGCAATTCAAACTGATGAAAATAAATAATCACACTTATTGACCATTTCAACTTTACTCAGAGAAGTTCACCATGCTTTATGTGAATCACTGTGATGTACATTGAAGCCGAATTACGTGTCATCCTGAAATATCACATGTTTGGTAAAGACACAAGTTTTTTCTTAAAGAGGATCATCCTGTTCTGTTCTGACGAAAAGATGTGATATAGGTAATTCATACCTACAAGATGACGACGGAGATTTGGAAGACATTTGTATGCAGCATGTATAAACAAACACTGAATATTGAACACTTGGTAATAATGCTGTGGTAAACAAGATTTTAAGCTCTCTAAGGATTCTTCAGCTCAAGCAGAAGTATCATAAGATGAAAATGCTTTTTTTTGCTCCTAACACATTCAGGCGTATGATTTTATCCTGGAGAAAAGAAACGGTGTCTCCCATGAAAAATTAATACAGGGCAGTATTTTTCCTGTGAGATCTGGCAGGATTTTATCTCCCGTGTCTATCCTGCGGCATCGTGCAATCTTTTCTCACCAATGTCTATCCAGGGTGGCCGTGGCGGAACTTGTTCGTATTTTTATTTTTGAAAAGTTAAGAAATTTTGCATCTTTTCTTGTAAAATTATAAAAGCTTTTCTCGTTCAGTAATCTTCTGGAAAACGTATACCTTAATATATTAACTTCAACTTCTCAATGTTTTTATCGAAGTTTCTAAATTATATACCATTCAATATAGTATTCAAAACTGAAGAAATTAGAGTAGTTTGATATTTCTGCTTTGCTACACATCTTTTTTTCACAGCAGTGGAAATTTTTCACGTTAATCCTACATAAACTATGCAGGATTCCGTCATGGTCGGCAGAATAAAAATCCTGCGTAAAGGTAAGAAAGATCGCCAAATATTTTAATACCCACAATCCACGGGCATCCTGCATGAATTTTGAGTGTTTTTTTCGGTCGGTAGACCAAGTTTCTGGTGTAACACGCCTATCATATATGTACAGGATACGTAGCATGAAGATAGAAAAAAGATAAAAAAGGTTAGAAATAACCTTTACAATATACGACTGTTAGAGTTTTACCTTCAACCTGAGGAAGCTGCTGTGTTTGTGGCATATGTCATGTACTAAGCAAACATATTTTTCAAGTGAACTAGAAAGAATTCTGTTCAGTGTCTCCATTTCGTCTTTCGTTAAAAAGAAAAAAATGTCTCCTGCGGGCTCTCCTCGTACAGTTCTTGCCTCGTGATCGCCCCGTGCCCCGTTATAAGCAGTTCGGTTTTGGAGATAGCCATCATTCGATCATAGTCTTTCCAAGAAGCTGGTGCAGCTCACTGGCTTTTACGAGCAGAAACGATGCTGTAGGAGCGAAATTTACACTGCTCTACTTGGTGATACACACAAACTTTTCCTAAATCCTTCTCTGAGCATGAGGTTGTTGTGTACCTTCCACGACGACAGAGGTTCAAATTACCTTTCAATGATATGCACTTTTTTTTACTACTTATTATTCATTCGTAAGTCAAAAGGGTAGAGTAGAATGCCTGAGAAAAGTAAAGTAGAAAAAGAAGAATAAAATAAAAAAAAAAAAAAGTAGAGTAAAATGCCTGGGAGCCTGTTTCAGCCGCTCTGTGATCAAGTAAGTCAACATAACCAACATACTAAGTAAACATTATCATCAGTAGTTTGTGTCGTGAGCACTTTGCTCTTTCTATAGATGACAAAATAGAGTTATTTCATCACGTTTTTGAAACAAAAGAAGTAAAGTAGAAGAACGATTCTGTTATTCCAACCTTTCTCACCGCTTGTACAAATTCGCGTGTGAATACCCTGATATCTTTGTCGAATCGGTTTTTATAAGTCTAACTAGAGCATCACTTGTCATACCTTATTCCACAATGTTTACTGTATTACCGATAGAACACTAAAGTTCATTTAGAGAAAGGTGTTTTTTCGTATACAACACACTCGATAATCCAATAGATAATCTATGTTTGGTGAGGGACACTGCCAAATGTTTACGAAAGATTTTGAAACTAATATTATTTTCTCATGAAACGTTTTTTCGCCGTTTTGTTTGAAGAAACTCCTAAAGTTTTAGCAGTACCTCTTGGCAAACATAGAAAATCTACGGGTTGTCGAGTGTACTGAATACGAAAATGGACTTTTTCGCGACTCTAAATAAACTTTATTGTTTTCTTCAATTTGATACGTTCGTCATCAATGGATTTTCTAATCCATTATATTGATCTGCAAATGGTTCGTTCGGTGAACAAAAACCCGACAATCACATCTAGATTTGAGACAAATCTGTGAGAAAAATGTGTGCCGCTTGCTCTCGAATTCCTTAGTTAACTCTACTAAGCATAACTTCGTCTCAATTAGTCATATCTACAGGGGCACGCTGTCCCCGTAACATGACTGTAGCATTAGCCGTCCTTATATCTGGAAGTATCGCCAATTCTAATTATTTAACAGTAAAGACTAGTTCATTTTTCAAACTAGAATGATATTTATTGACTCATGACTTATGTCATATCAAACGGCTTTCTTAACAAGAATTGTTAAGCCAAAATTCATTGGTTAACCTGATCAATTGCAAACTACGATGAATATCTCTTACCCAAACAATATTATCCGCAGTTCTGAGTTAGTAGCTACAGGTTAAATACAGCTAAAATTCCTTAATACTATCTATGTGCTGTAGCTATAACTTGACCGTGCGTCAGAAATTTTTTTCGAGCGGTTCAAATACACGTTGCATAACTTACATACACGAAATGCACTATAAAAACATTCGAGTATCGAGCAATATTTTGAAAGAATTTCCAGCAAACTATACACTTCATCCAGCTTCTGGTGGACTTCCACATCCAAAAAACGCCCCGTTAATGTTCTCAAAACGACAAAAAAACGGCCAGTAAACGGTCAGTAAATGGTAAAAAAACGCTTACAAAAAAAACTATCCGTAAACGGTGAAAAATGATCTATTTAAGACCCTAAAACGTTACGAGTTTTAGGTTCTGAGAACGGTCCGTTAACGGTGCCGTTTTCTTGGACCTTGATCAGCAAAGCCCTCTGTAGAACTAGAGAATTCAAGAGAACTCAATCAAAAAGAAATCGTCGGTATTATGAGCGACATCCAACCGCGACAGAACGAAAACAATTATCAGCATTAGAATCAATTGAAAGAAATGCAACCGAAGAAGAAGACTTCAAAGAAAATGAAACACAGCAACATTCAAACGAACAACAGAATAACAATAATCCAAAACACGAAGAACGACAATAAACATGTCAGAAAATAAATTTACACCAACATCAATTTTTGAGCCGTACGATTTATGGAATATCATTCTTGGCGATGATATAGTCGATCTATTAAGTGAAGAGCCGTCAAGACAAAAATTGAACCACCTGCCACACCGAGTAAGCAGAGCACTTTTTTCATAACTCTAAATCATTATGCTCTTTTCCTATAGATGCAACATCGTTTATCGACTTCTTTATACAACTGCCGATCAGTACAAATATTTTCAAGAGTATGTAGATTGTGCACTAGAAATTGAGCTTAAACAATATTTTTTTCTATATAGTTAATACCTAGGACAACGTCAACCAAATAAATTCGTTTATCTCCCAACACAGTCAACCACATGTTGGTAAGAACGGAGTACTACAATGCCTCTGAGCATTTCAAAGTTTTACTCGTTTTAGATGAGAAAAACGTTCGAGAAACAGTTAAAAAACGGCTTTCATACGGTGAAACATTGAAATATGTGTTAAGAACAAGCCCTCGTCTCAGAAGGATCGCTGTAGGAAAGATTTAGAACGTTTACAATCACTCGTCAAACCGAGTGGACGACAATCATCAAACAAAGCATCTACAATCAGTCCGGTCTCATAGCCCGAACGGGATATATGGATTTGGATGTGGGAGTGGGAGTTCATCTTTGAAGAAAACTAGGTTTATTCATAGCAAGGTTACAGAGCATTTTCACTTGTAAAAATCCTACGTTGAAATAATCATAGCCAAGAAGTTAAGTAACGATACTGACTACACAGCGAAGTACATTCTTTATTTCTCATCTTTTTTCTGTATTTGTGTTTATGTTATTATCTTTCCTTGCGTTCTCTGAACTAAAAGCGATAGAGTGATACAGATTGACGTCTGATTCTGTCTCCAGTTAGAAGATAAACAAGCAAGGCTTCATTAAACGAGAATGGTAAAATACAATTATTATGAGAAGCAGAATGCATTTGTTCATACAGCTTGCAGATTTTGTAACGATTATTGTGAATGGAGTTATCGTCAAGGTTGTTAGTTACATTTTCACATGGTAATAGATGTTGGAATAGCTTAACTACGCATGGTGGAATATATTTGAAAGCAGTTGTCACATCTAATGTCATTATTGTAGTTGGAGAACTGTTGTATAATAACATGTTTTTATTATTGTTCTTACATTTTTCTTCTAAATTTTTAGCCAGGGCATCATATAATAACATTTCTTGATCATCAGTTAACGCACGAGTCTTCAACGCTTCACATACTTGTTCAATAGAAAAATTCAGTAACGATTTCGACGTTTTTTGACAAGAGACATTTTGACATTCATAGGTTATATCCCGATCATTAGACAATGTTTCTGAACTGAGTTTCTGACGCTTAGCATTTGGTGGCTCTTGGTCCAAAAAATCAACTTCTATCTTTTTTACACATAAATTACAAACAAATTTACATTTTTTGCTAATAAAATAATCATTTTTCACTCAAAATGATCAGCACCTTGCTATTGACCGAACGCTTATCGGTCCGCAAAAGAGAATACTCTACATCATCATGCCACTCTGAGTGTAAACGATTACCACATTTGCTGTGATGATGGCACCGTTTTGGCATTTTATCGCAGAAAAAGCAGATATCGTCGACTTATATAGTTCAAAATACACCGAAAAATATGTTAATTTAACTTCTTTCGATTGTTTTTGTCGCATTTATTATCTATAACACTGAACAGGACTGGAGCAGGCGGAGCCAATAGATTACCACGAACTGGACTCCTTTATAAGCTACTCAACAAAGCATCGAACTATTTATGCATATATACCGAATGAGATAATATCCCGATCAGGCTATTTTGTATATTCCCATTGGAATTTAAAAAATCGTGAACGGTAGACCCTTAAACCAAGACTAGAGCACCTTTGATTCCGACTCAGTTTTTCATCCGCTTTCTTATGCTATATTCACTTTTGTGCAATAACGTCACGATTTTTGCGGTAATGATTTTTTCCAAAATGTTTTGCAAAAATATTCCGATCAGGATATAAATTTTCTGTGATATCCCGTTCGGGATATACCCTATATCTCGAACGGGATATTTATCTCGAACGGGATATTTATCCCGATCGGGATATCGGTCGTGAGACCGGACTGACAATCGAGATATGCTATTTGATAAAGAGCACATTTGCAGTTCGTCAACAGTTATTATCATATGAAAAAAATTTATTAGTATCACAAAAAGTGTTAAATCATTCAGAATTGTTACATAAAGACGCTGTGAGTATAGAAAAAGGTTTTTGCTTTTTATGAATCGACTATTTGTTCACTGTAGTTGATCCAAGAATATGTATTACGAACTAAATCATTGAAAATCGATGAAACGAGAAAATCTGAGAATGCCTGGATTTGATACTGGGATTGTAAAGTTTTGAAGTGCTTTTAAAATTCCAATAAATCAACTCGGATAAGCGATCGAAACCTGGTTCAAATGCCGTTCGACAGGGAATTCAAAGTTGAAGAAATGTAGGGGCTTGTGAAGGTTGAGGCTCAAACTTTTCCGGATGCCTTTTCCCGCTCTAATTTAAAAATTTCCATCTACTGTTCCCAACAGGAGATTGAACCCTTGAGAAAAGTGCTCTTGGAAAAGCTGCCAAATCTCTCAAAGTTGAAATTGTTATTCGAATTCGAGATTATAGCTGTGATCAGTACAATATGTTCTACCATAAACGCTGGAAGTGTGAAGGGAAGTCGAAAAACGTCTGTTTGACCTACCGCGTGGGGGACCCCAGGGGTGTGAGGAACCGATAAAAAATTTTCACGTCGAATGCAAAAAGTAATACTGTAAATCTACTCAGGACATGACATTTATTCTAACTGGTTATGAAATTTCGATATCGGTTCTGGGCAAGGAAAGGACATTAGAAATACTTTATGCAAGGACGTAGCCAGTGGGAGATTTATTCAACGATGACGATCCTGAGGTCTACAGTTGTCCACTAACTACGACGATACATATACCATTCGATATAGAATTTCTCGTACTACAATTTCATATATATATGATAGTGAAAAAAGTGTCCTAGGGCATCTTGACATTAGAAATACTTTATGCAAAGACGTAGCGAGTGGGAGATTTATTCAACGATGACGAACCTGTGGTCTACAGTTGTCCACTAGCCACTACGATAGATATACCATTCAATAGAGAATTTCACGAGCTTCAAAATGAGCGGTAAACAGGTCTTTCAGAAATATGTGCACATGGGTCAATAGTTGAAATACTTGTCCGATATAATGATTTTGACCGATCTTAGTGCTTTCAACACTCGTTAGTCGTTTTGCTGCCGTAATGAAAATTATGTATTGTACCAAAACATACCACTGGATAGCCCTTGAAATTCTCTACAAAGTGCGCTGGTCACTATATCCAGACAGGTGGGGCCTGTCATTAAGGATATTGAAAAGAAACTTTTCGGTGTTATCTAAGCAGTACCGTCAGTACCGTGTGTCATAATCACAAGAACTCCCTTGTTTTTGACCTTTTAGTAAAAGCTGGAACCAATCTGAATAATGTTTCGAATAACCCGAAGATTTTTCTATCAGATTAGGTGCATGTCGGCTTTTCATGAGAAAAGTTGATAATAGAACTTCTGGAAAACCTGCCTGCTTAAAAACCAAGTCCTTAGTTTTTTGCGAGAAAGATTTACAAACCATATAGCCTGATAGAGCGAAAAATTCATCGTGGTATATATATTTACTGATGAAAAACATATCAATAAATCGAGCCAATTAATGAATGCAAGTGATAAGAGTTGTCATAAACAGATAGACTGAGGATGAGGATCAGCCAAAAATGCAGTTGAACAGGTAGGTTAATTTACAAAACCGGTAGGTAGATTCACCTTAAAAGGAGTAACCTAGTGGAATATGTAGTGTTGCTGTTGCTGTAACGGTGGTCGTGGTAGGAGCAGCAGTGCTGGCGGTTGTTGTTGGTTGTCTGTACGTAGTAATAAACTAACGGATGATCCAGATTAAACTAGCCATTTTTGTTTTCAGTTTTGAGGCACTAAAAACTGTTTTAAAATCCGATTTTGAGCTCATTCGATGGAGAATTCGTTGTTCTAACTAAAAAACTGTCGACTTTGTTTGTCAAATAAAATTTTCTTGTCGGTACAAAATTTTGAAGCTTAACACATACTTAGTCGTCCAATCTGTTGTTTTCTGCAAACATCTGTCGATTTATGTAAGCCTATGTTCATCAAGTCCGACACTAAAAGTAAAGTATTACAGATCGGCTGACTGTCACAGTTGGACGATTGAGTAGGTGTTAAGCTTGAAAATTTGAGCCGACAAGAAAGCTTTATTTAAAAGACAAAGTGGACAGTTTTGTAGAGCAATGAATTCTCTATCGAATGAGCTCAAAACCGAGTTTTAAAAGGATTTTTATTACCTCAAAAACTAAAAATAAAAGTGACCAGTTCAAGCTGGGCCGCCCGTTAGATGATTATCCCTGTAGAAAAAAGTTCTGTAAACTTTATGATCCTGTTGTACCATCGAACTCTTGCGATTTATTAGTACGTTGGATATTAGCATACGTGCATTTTGCGATGGGAACTGATTTGGCCTTTTTAAAGTAGCAGCTGCATTCATTTTTATTATACATATAATCTATATGTGTGTAGTAAAGAAAAACTGAAAAATAAAAAATAAAATAAACACAAAGAAAAACAGTCTGTGACAAAGAAAATGAATGTATATATATATATTCACGAAAGGAAAATGAGTACTGATTAACCGTTCAAAGAAAACTAACTGTCGTGTGACTAAGTTATAATAAAGAAAGGAGACTCGAAGGGGTCTGAGAACGAGATTTGACTAGACCTCTATCTTCTACAGTCAAGTGGAGGATCCTTGCAATATCTGCTTTTTAAAGTTCACAGTGTTTTTCTAAAGTATTTTTTAATATTTACTTCAAAAAAAGGCTTCACACAAAAAACTCTCCGGAAGAAAACGAATGTTAAAGATTCCGTGAGTTTCTTAATATGAAAAACTCTTATTCGAAAATTCTCATTCGTCTCTCCAGTATCAAGAAGAAAGCACCATATCACTCAAGGAAAACTCAATCTGATGCAGGTTTTGATCTGATGCGCGCTCGATCACGTGAGGTAAGTGTCTACATGCGCTATACCTTTGGTTTATGCGCCAATCCGCTGAAAGGAAAAAGTCTGGAAAACTACCCGTAAGAAAGAAACAAGGAGGAATGCTTCAAGTAGATAAAACATTAAGTCACGAATACCTGGCGCCATTAAGAGTTTGGCAATCAGCAGCAATGTGATGCACTAAGTTTTTTTGTTCTGGTTTCATGATTTTGTTTTAAATAAGTCTCAGGCCCGAAAAATTTTTTGCATTTTTTATCAGTCCGAATAAATCCTTCCACTAAAGAAACACTTTTTTAAGAATATAAGAATATTTTAAAGAAAATTTTCAAATTTTTTGCTTTTCAAAACGTTTATTGAACAGGTGTTCTCAGTACCGAACACATAAAATTTTGAAAGATGCTCGGCTCTGGTCCAACAATAAAGAGGCTGGTTCTTCGCAAATCTACTTTGTGTCAGTTGGAAAATTCTCGTTATTTCGTTCTCTATATCTAATTGGTTTTATATTAATCCCTTGAAATAGATTTAAAGCTAGCTTTGTCGAAGAAAGAGCGTGAAGATTTCCACAATGCCCTTCTTGATATTTGTTTTTTTTCCTTTTTTCCAAGGTATGAACTATACTGGCCGCTGGCATACAGAAAGTCAAACCGAGCATAATGTAGCTGTTGGGGTTTATTATGTTGACGTGGATGAATTCATTTTCGATGCAGATTTTGAAAATATTTTTTCTAGAACTCCATTTCCTCTTGTTAAAAAACTGTAGGCTCTTTGCTCACAAAGGCTCTCTTTTTTGAACCTCCAGCTTTTTCAGTTTTTGGCCTGTTCTGACCTGAAAAAAGAACTTTTTCCAAACAAATTATACATAGTTAGAATCAGCATGTCGTGGCGCATCGATCCATGTAATAAGATCGAAGAAAGAAAAAGCACACGAATTTTGAATTTCCAGAACCTTATTACATCTCTCTTCTCTGGCATTCAGAAACTTGCTTTCACTTTTATAAAAATGGTTAAAGAAAACTGGTAGAACTGATGTCTGAGCTCATATTAATTATGATAAACAACCGCTACGAACAAGCAGCAAAAGAAAAAAAGAACTTTCTACCTAAAAGAAAAGCACAAAGTTAGAGAGTGACTATAGTCGAAAACAAGTAAAGAGATTTGTGAAATACACTGAATACCTTCCACTGCTATTTTAATATCCTCATCGAAAATCATGATTGTTGCTTTCCAAGCTCCATTCTTCCGATAGATGATAACAATCAGCCGAAGTATAGCTGTGTGCGTTACTTTATCTGTCTGCACGTTATATATACATTTATTTCAGTCTTGCCGAAATTGGCAATATCGCTCTTACCCCATCGAGCAATTATTGCCAATATTGCGCTATGTTTGCTATTCGTTTCTGTCATAACAGAGAAAGCAGGTTGGACACTTACAACAGAATGAATAATAATTCCGACAATAACTTCATTCGACTTACAGGTAATGGACTAGTGAATCGATGCGATACACGTTATTTATTTATATATGTTGCATACAAATGTCTTCCAAGTCTCCGTTGTCATCTCGTAGAACCGATATTACCTTTTATACATTTTTCCGTTGGAACAGAAGAAAACGATCACTTTAAGAAAAAAACTTGTAGCCTTAAACAACCTATGACAATTTCGCGATGAGATCTAATTCAGTTTCAATGTGCATCACAGCGGTTCATAAGCATAGAGCATGGCGAAGTTGTCCGAGTAAAGTTAAAATCGTCGATAAACGTGATTATCTATTTTCATCAAATTGAATTCCGGCGACTGGGTTAACACGGCGTCTCTGTCTTCGATTCTTTAACGCTTGCCATGATTGTTTCCATGCATCAATAAACCGACCATCAAGAGCAATAAACAAAATGGGATCAGCTGACAGT
>CAJNOQ010007385.1:0-12366 GCA_905250885.1 Didymodactylos carnosus
GCCCTTCTCCTACTTTATTTTCAATCAAAAAAACGACCCTTCCCAAGAGAAAAAGGATGCCTATATATATCAATATATGTATGAGGTCAAAGGTACACACACTGAAGAGAAAAGAAAAACAGAGATAATGAATAAAACAATAGAAGAAGGACGAAAGAAAGAGACGAACAAACGACTAATCTGCTGCCTGGCATTACTATAGCATTTCTTCTCAGACACTCGAACCACATGTATGTCATCATTATTTCATATATCATTCGTTCGATTTTCCTTCACATAATATTAATCTTAAATTTTTTTTAATCAAAGAAGCAAGAAATACGTAGCATTACCATGTCTCCGCTACATTCGTGTCTATTTCTGAGGTTATTAGTGGTAGTTTACGCTGGAAATAAAATATGGTTATGTGAAAAAAAATCTTTATTTTTTGATTAATTTGAGTAAAAATCGATATTTTCGATAAATTTGATTGAAAATTGAATTTTTTGAGGTTTTTGAGGTTTTTGATGTAAAACTGATTTAATCTCAAAAACTCAGCTTTCCCCCCCTTGAACATTTTGGTATGATATAGTAATTCACTTAATCTTCTAACATTTATATAGGGTACTGAGTATCCTTTTCAAATCTTAGCGCATCTTTTTTAAGTTATACTGATTATACTGTTCTGAGCATCGTTCTCTGTATTGTAGTATATTCAGCCTACCAGACATAGCAAGATACTGTGTGCTTCTACTTTTCATCATGATAAATTAATTATTCCTTGATGTGAAAAAGAAGCTGAAAATTATACTTTAAATATCTGGGACGAACTGAGAGTTAAATATATATACAAATTTAGTTGGGACGGATTGAGAAAAATATTTATGGGACGAATTGAGAGAGACTAATTTGGGACGAACTGAGAGGACACCGATGAATATTCGATGGAAATAGATAATTTATTCTTTTCTATAAAGAGAAATAAAGTTCACCACATACATATATACGAACACATAAGAGAATAAGATCAAAGAAAAGGATAAAAAAAGCAGCATCCTTGATACTTAGAGTCGATTACTTAGAGTAGAACTATAATGTTGCACACCATGAAAAGCAACAGTGGAGCCCTTTGGTGCAAAACATTTCGGGATACCGACGAGATCTCTGCGCCGTACACGTAAATCAATGCGCTCATTTCGAATAAATCTCGAGGATCGCTTCTCTATAAATAAACCAACAAATTTTTATATCCATAGACATATAAAAATGGTAGGTGCTTCTTCACTAACATCATAAATCATGAAAACAGAGTTCACTGTCATGTGTTCGAATAATAAGACAACTTTGTCCAATTAGTGTTGTTCTATTTACACTCTTAGGATACGTGAAAGTTTGTTCTAATTTACCATCTTTGTTAATCATATGAAGTTCTTTTTTTTCCGGCTCATGTGTCAGCCATTGTCCATTTGGAAGAGAGAGAAGACGATACCCGTATTCCAACCAAGGAAATGTGATGTTGTTGAGGGTCTTCATTGATCGATCTCGTACATGAAACAGATTGTATTGATCTTTTACACATACTGTTACACCTATATAACTGCCGTCACAGGAAAATCGAATATCTGCAATCTCCTCATTCTGTTGACATAACACAGGTGGTCGCCATCGTCTCATCATTTTCCATTCTCCACTCATATCCCACTTCTCAACAACTGGTCCATTACCCTGAAGAGTCACCAACAGCAATGTTTGATTTGAACATGTGCATTTCCGAAAATCTGCATTCTTCTTGTCTGACACTTGTTTGATTTGTGCTACTTCAGTTGTTTGAACATTCAATGAATGAAGAGTTCTCCAAGTCAATATTAGAAATCTGTCAAGAAACGATGACCAACAAATACTCCAGACATAGCCCCCACCCCACCGAAGTGCATTTGTCTTGTGACCAGCTCGATCAGTCAAACACAGTGTGTCGTCGCCACAATAGAGCAAGTTCATATCAGATGCTTCCATCGTCGACCAACCTTTATCCACTTCGATTATCTCTGTGGTCTGTCTTTGAGTTTATTGAAGTCGAGTTGTTTCACTTCACTGTCTCTCTTCTCACTTCTCTTTGGTGACCTGGACACATGACTCAGATGTTGCCTCTTTCTCACTTTAATCATTTCCTTCCACTCACACTCATCACCACTTTCGATCACGGTTGTCGATGTCATGGCCTTCATATCGGCATTCACCTGCTTTATTTCATTCATCCATCGATCGAGATCGTACTCCACATAGTCCTCTTCTTCCATTCTGGGTCGAATCTCATCTGTGATTCGTTTCAGCTGCTTCTTCGGCTCAGAAACAATGTCAAGTACTTCTTCTCGTGCACGATCAGCAGCCATCTTCACCTTCTTCATCCACTCTGTCTCCCACTTCTCAATCTCATCGAACACCTTTAAAGTGATGGCATCACACGTCTGGTGGATGCTTTGTTTGACAGAGTCGTGCTCTCGAACGATGATGTCGAGTTGTGTTGAGAGTTGTTGTTGATGTTCGTTGAAGTCCTTTCGACAGAACATTTGTTCACAGCCGGGACATAACGAGATCCCCGCACCTTTCCGACATAAGTCACATTTTCTCGATGTCGTCGAGTTCTTCTCTTTCAGCAATGAAGTCACGTTCGATTATCGCTGAAATCAGAGTAAGGCGAGTTTTAGCTTGACTATATATGCTGGAAACAGTGGTAGTTCTACAGCTTCTTAGTCTTATTGTTGATAAGCGTCAAGTCTTTTGTCATAAATTAGAAGGGCACAACCCCTGTGTACAGCTGATGTATGCTCTGAATGGTTTTTGATCGAGATGATGATTGTCTCATCGAGCCTAATCATGCGCAGTTATCCTGGTGAAAGAGTCGAAATTTGACAAAGATCACTTTGCGTTTGATGAAGAGACTATTTGCTAGGAGTGATTGTACTTCAACCTACCCTTTCTGTCTGGAATTGACTTTTGCTTCTCGAATAGGAGTTTGTGTATGCTTGTATATTGTGGCTATTGTTGACGCTTATTCTCTACAATTTCATCAAGTTTCGAAAGAATGAAAAGTATTTCTGTGCAACACTAACTGATTGTCAAAAGCATGTGCTTTACCCCTTTCACATTCAGGTTGAAGTAGATGAAGAAATGTTTCTTTTCTCTTCCAGAAGACAATCGCAGTTCTCGTTTGCATATACATTGTAAGGTGCACGTAAAGCAAATTTCAAGCACTTTTTGTTTTTCGCTAAAAGGTACACCATCCAATGCACAATTTGATGCTGATCACGAATATCACCTGAAAGTTCAAAAATGTTTTGTTTTGGGGGAGAAAATTGCAAAATACTGAAAACCTCCAAAAACTTCCAAAATTTCTTACTTTTCGAAAAATACTCATAACTTTTTCTAGAAAGCTGCTACCAACTCAAACTTTTTTTTGTTAAATTCACCATTGAAAACTGAGTCTAGCCCAGTACATTTTAGCCCTGAGTTCCGAAAATTAAACTTTTTGAAAAGGTTAAAACCGGAAAGCCTCAAAAATGAGGCCTCTCCGCGAAAAATCTATCTAGTTTTTCCCCTTAGGAGCTAACCCATTGAATCTTATGCCATTCGATAGCCCTATATCTCAGCTACAACTGGACGGAGGATTTTTGGGAAAAAAAATTTTTTCGCCGAGAAAATTCATTTTTTCTAAATAAGAGGCGAAAAACTCGCAATTCTGACCGTAAGTCCCAATTTTCTCGATCAGAACTCAACTTTTGAGCAATAAAAATATCATTTTCGGAATCAGAATCAAAAACTGAGTCGATTGATATGAAGCCAAGTTTTATTTCAGTTATTTAAATGTAACAAATTCTGAGTTAGCTTAGCTTAAGAGCCATTGCAGATAAGCGGCGACCAACCGTGCTCAATCGACTTTCTCCAAACTGTATTTTAATTACAAAGGGCAAAAGTACAATCAATAGCAAGTTTTTTGCCGCAAATCCCAGCTCTACAACTCAAGTAGTTATTGAGCTATTCAAGTTTCAAGAAAAGTTGCCATTTTTTGGGTGGTAAATTAGGATCAATTAGCGTTTAATCTTGACTATGTTATTTTCTAACGGCTTGACTTAGAGACACGAAAATTTCAGCAAAAATACAGCTTGAATCAGGCTAGAAAACAGTGCAAGTCCGGACTCTAGAAGTCGTTTTATTATCAAGTTATAGATGGCGCTACCGCTACTAATTCACCATTCATTATCTCGTGTACCGCTGAGCCTTACCAGCTCATGTAAGGCTCAGCCTTTTACAGTAGATACTAGAAGAGTGGAGTGATACAACGGCAACAGAAAAACTTGAAGAAATTGAATTTTTAGTGAAATTTTGGCGCCGACGGATAGACTCAATCCATATAAAACCGATCACCATTTGCATCGATCTTTGGCGTCAGTGACGAAAACTATCTCATATTATAGAACTCAGCAAGCTGAACCGAATGGTGAAAACCGTAAGTCTCTGGCTGTGATAGAAAAAAAGTTATAGCCATTTTATCCTCGCAGCGGAAAAATGCGTCTTCGTGATTTTTGTAGAACTTCTGCGGACAGCATTACTTAACGCAGAACCTTGAACGTGGTATCAAATGGAAGAGCGCGTCGAATTCTATATATTTCCATGAAGAAAAGTTATGCTACACCGCGGGGTGTTGAGATAGGGATTTCTGAAAAACCTGGTTTTCTAAACCTAGTAATCTTAAAATTTCTTTCAGAAGTTTTTCAACCATATCATCGGATAGTCGCTTCAATGCTCCACAAAATGAGATGCTGGTCACGTTTCTACGATTTTGTGTCAAAAAATGCCATAGAAAATACGACACTGCTCGAAAATGGCAATAAAGGGAATGAATTTATATAACGTGTATATTTACGTAATGTGAAAAAGCCTATAACTCGATCTTTCAAGATTGTAGAAACTTGACCAGCATCTCATTTTGTGGAGAATTGAAGCGGCTATGCAATGATATGGTTGAAAAACTTCTGAAAGAAATTTTAAGATTACTAGGTTTAGAAAACCAGGTTTTTCAGAAATCTCTATCTCAACACCCCGAAGTGTAGCATAACTTTTCATCATGGAAATATATAGAATTCGACGCGCTCTTCCATTTGATACCACGTTCAAGGTTCTGCGTTAGGTAGTGTTGTCCGCAGACGTTTTATAAAAATCACGAAGATGCATTTTTCATTAGTTTGAATATTGTTATATTTCGCTGTATTTTTATTTGATACTGATGTCTTTCGATAATTATGCTGTGAATAATAACCACGTTCAATAATTTCTTTACATGAATCACACTAGACCTAAACAAATAATAAAGAATGAATTTTTTTTATGAATATATCATAGTTTTTTTTTAAACCTGTAATTCATCTAAAATATGTTGCATAACACGACTTGATTTTTGAAGAGTTGTTACTCTTAAATCCTTTCGACAATTATTGTATACGCCAATTAGAAAAATGTCCCGAGGGACATTTTTCTAGTTGACATAAGCATCTAAAACACAAAATAAATTATCACAATCCAAATGGATATAAGGATCATCGAGTGGTTCGAGACAACTACAACAGATGGGAGATCGAGCTATTCGATTCTCCATCAACATATGTGTATTCATTAACTGATGTCGTCATGTTATATTAAAAACTCCTATATGAAAACTTTTAGTCTTACGAGTAAATATCTATTTAGAATGAGGAAAAACACATACTAACAAGAGGAGTTGGATATTTTTACAATTAGGTACGACATAATGACTAATGTGTATTTTAAAACTTCAAACAAAGACCGTTTTTAACGTTTTGTCCTTAAGCAAACACACATTATATTAGCTGTCATATAGGGCATAGATAAGAGACAGCAGTATTTATGATTGTTTTCTTCTTCTGCTTACAGGTATCTGAATAATAAGTATTTGTTCTATACTAGAATCGTCTAGTGACTTGAACATTAGCGTACCAATTCAATTGGTCTTCCATTATTAGTAATATGTGCAGTTTCTGGACACATCTCAAACGGTGAATATCAACTTCTTTTTTTTCTGTTTTACATTTCGTTTAGTAGGCCTCTAGCATTCAGATAGAGATATACATATATCTCATATATGTCTATTGACATTTACTTCATAGTTTTATTTTCAGAACGATTATTACATCTTTTTAAAAATATTTTCTTAACTATTACGCAAAAAGACGCAACATCACAGTTAAGGCATTAATCTTAGTTACTGTACATACAACTCTCTTAGCTCTTAAAATAAAAACAATCTCTAAACAATAATCTGAAAATTAAAACATTTACAACTGATTAGCTGTTTAGTAAAAATATTGAACGTGAAGAAAGAACAGTAGTAACAATTAAAACATCTATTTTCATGACGATCAAAAATATAGCCACGCATATTTCTATTTAGGCTGTTGCAGCTCAGAAAATAAATGACAAATTGTGGTGTTGTACAAAAAATATAAGGTCAAAAACTTTAGTTAAACTTAAGCTAAAAGTAGATAATCTGTCTTATAAAGATATTTTTACCGGTATATAAAGTGTTTTTATTCTGTTGACTTAGGCAAATCCTAAGGTATCTGTTAACTTTCAGTAACTTTTCTTCACTCAGGTTAGATCCAAGTTAGTGATCTAACTTTCTTAACTCAGACATCTAAACTTCTCTTTTAGTTACACTTTTAGTACACATTCTGTTTAAGAGTCGTTGCACGGTACAGATGACCTAAGTTACTCAGTCAATGTCTGAACTTTTTGTTCATATTTGCATAGTAGGTAGCAACGACACACTTACGAAGATTGCCAACAGTTTTTCATCGGAACTTATTTTCCTGAAAAGTTATGGAATATTTCGTAAAAACCTTAAAAATAGGCTGAAACGATAACTATATGCAAGTAAAACTTCTTTTGTTTATATCTTGGTCTGCGAAGTAGATAAAGAGTCCAGATTTAAAGCATAAGTAGTCGAGGTTCAGTACTATGTATAGCCAAGAATATATGCAAAAACAACTGTTGCATATGTGGGAACATATACTCACAACAAGAAGAATTTTAATGCATAATTGCAGTATAAAAATGACCCAGTTGAAGATCGATTTTCTCGCCTGATACCTCTTGAAATTTTGGCGCTCATATGTCAATGATGAGTACTCATGCCAGCTTGTCAAACTATGCTTTCGGATTTATGGTGTATTCAGCTTCAGTCTGGTTTATTACAATGGTTCAAAAAAAAATCTATTGTCAAAACAATCTATGGTCATCTGTACCGTGCAACGACTCTTAAACAGAATGTGTCTCATGAAAAAACTAAAAGAGAAGTTCATAATCTGTTATCAATATTTGTTCTGTAATTTCTCTTGCTCGCATATAACCTCAATCATATAAATCCGTAATAATTTCTATTTCAAGAGGTGAAAATTTCAAATAGGTACGCTTTGTTTTTGATATACTTATCGTAGACATCATTTAGTGAATATTCAGAAATGATAAATGTATCTGGACGTCAGATGACATATATGACTATTGTAATGATATTTAAACAAATATTTTTAAATATTGGACATTTTAGATATATATTGGACGTCAGACTCTGTGTCTGCATAGTAAGGCATAGTATGCCTTTTTGTTACACAAACGTGTCTTTTAACTAGTTTAGTTTAGTTGAAAATTACAGAAAAAACAAAAGTGTCTAAAAACACACTCGTTCACCTTGCATCATCACTTCTCTTTTTCTCGCTTGCTCAACATAATATGGATCCTTCTCAACCTCTTGCGCGTCGAAATCGAGATGCAGTTCGTTAAGGGTTGCAAATGTTTAGTTTTTTTTACGAATACTATTTTCATTAATCGATGTTTTATACGAAAATCAATTACAACAACAAAAAATCAAAACACTTTGTAAATATTTAATACATCTTTTAAGAATTATACCATATTTAACACGCATTACAATTTATCATATAACAATGCCAGTTGAACACTACGAAAGAAGTTTATTGACAGATTTATTTACTAAATTAGCACCCACACCTCGAAGATGTTGTTCCTTAGCCGGCATTACAACTACAGCATTTTGTGACATATATTCCGTTTTCGTTCAATTTAGTACTCAAAAATTCAGGGTTTTTTGTGCTCGTCTACCTTCTAATCGTTTCCACGCTAATACACTTCTTCTATTACTTATATGGTCAAGAACTTACGACACAAATGATGTTTTAAGTGTTATTCTTAAAGTATCTGTGTACAAAATATCTCGCTACAGAACCGTCTGTTTTCCAGTACTAGTTAAAAGTTTAAAATCAATGATAAAGTGGCCAAATAATAACGAAATGACGGGCTTAGTAATGTGGCATCTGGTCTTAGGACGTTATGTCGGTTATGTCGATGGCACTCGCCACCGAATCAACAGACCCTATACGTATTTTTTAACTCTAATTCTATGCGTAGTAGAGCAAATCTGTTAGAGTTCTCCAGAAGATTATACTAATTTACATAAACCTGTTTTGAAAAATAATCATATACATCCTATAACTGCATTCCTGAATAGGTCGCAAACAGCCTGTATACTATAGTGCAAAATCACGTTCACATTGCTTTGGATCTATTTATGTTGTTTCATCAGCCCGGCGTTTAATATTCTTTAAATCAGGATTTCTGGGATCAGTTCACGACAGTCGAATGTTAGCAATTGCTGGAATTGGAAACATATCACTTCACACAAAAATCTTGACAGATAAAGGATTCGCAAATGGTGGTATTTTACTGACTCCCGTAAGAAGAAACGAGTTAAGACAATTTTCACCAGTATATAGTCTATGTGCAGCTTATTCAGCTAATATTCGGGTTAATTTGTTTCTTGATATTTGAAAATAAACAATTTCTTTTCATATTTGCTATAACTATGTTAATAAGAACAGTCTTCACTTATTGGATAGTCAAAATATAAATCAAAATTTTAAAGAAATATCTACGGTACCACTATTTGAAAAGTGTCCGATGCAAAGCCAGTTTCGAGTTCGTCAAATTGAGCAAGTTATNAGTCTATGTGCAGCTTATTCAGCTAATATTCGGGTTAATTTGTTTCTTGATATTTGAAAATAAACAATTTCTTTTCATATTTGCTATAACTATGTTAATAAGAACAGTCTTCACTTATTGGATAGTCAAAATATAAATCAAAATTTTAAAGAAATATCTACGGTACCACTATTTGAAAAGTGTCCGATGCAAAGCCAGTTTCGAGTTCGTCAAATTGAGCAAGTTATGTTTACACTTTTAGGATACTTTCCTATGCGTTCATTCAAATATACCAGGCTAAACTTATTTTCTTTTTCTTTCTGTTCCGCCATTTTGTTAATGGAATAACAATAATGCGAGACTATAACTTTTCTTTCCTCTTTTTCTTCTGTAAAGAAAGAAAACGTGACAAATGTGAAGCAAATGTCAACAGACATATCTGAGATATATGTATATCTCTATCTGAATGCTGGAGGCCTAGTATATCTTTTCCCACTGTATTTTGTCTAATGTTTGTCTCACTGCAAACATACCCCATCTTTTTTTTGAATATTTGCAAGGACAACACGCATTGCACAATATTGTTTTTCTACACAATTTCTCTTCTCCTATTTTTTAAACGTTTATTCTTATTTTTCTTATATACCATTATTTAGCCAAGCAAAAGAAAAGCAAGAAAAGCTCACAGTTTATGTCTTATTACAGTACAACAACGCCTGTTCGATGAAAGAATATTCTTCTTCTAAAACCTGTCTAGTGCTTGTATCCGTTGATCTCGCTTTAGTAAAATAACGGCTGACCCATTGAATGAAGAAGCGAATCGCGATGGCATATCTATACAGTTGAATGTGAGTGAAACGACAGTATTAGTTACGACAGAAAGAAAAGAATTTGACTCAAGCACCTTGAAAGACCAGATGGCAATGCTTGCATACACAGCGTTTAACGAAAAAGTTACATTACTTTCCTTATCTCAGACTATTACACTTAGTATTAGATTAGACTATTATCAGATTCGATGGTAAGACCTCTATTCTCTTTTCTTTTATCATTTCAGTTAGAAAAAAGTAGGTAATATTCTACCTGTTCTATTTAAATACAGAATACGAATGTTGAGGTCGTTTTATGAAAAGAAGATAAGATTTCAAAATGAATTGCGTAGAAAAATAATATCATTTATTGTAGAACAATCTTTGGCATTATTTTTCTACGCAATTCGTTCACAGTAAAACAACAGTTAGTAACTTAGTTACACATAGACCACAAGAAATACTTTACGTGTTAGGTGGGAAGGGCACATTGATTCCATATAACAACGAGAGGTGACATACGATGGAGAAAACTAAGAATAACGGACAGAATGTCTTTTTCTCCAGTATACAATTGGGCTCGATACAAAATAACACCGCAACAATCAGATAGTATATAGTTGAATGTGAGTGAAACGACAGTATCAGTTACGACAGAAAGAAAAGAGTTTGAGTCAAGCACCTTGAAAGACCATATACTTTGTATCGATTAACACTATATAATCTGAAAATAATAAGCGTAATAGTCTGAGATAACGGAAGAAGTCATGCAACTTTTTCGTTAAACACTGTATATGCAAGCATTGTCGTCTGGTCTTTCAAGGTGCCTGACTCAAATTCTTTTCTTTCTTTCGCAACTGATGTCTTCTTTTAGACTGGGAAGCTGTTTTAAACACGTTACGAGTCCAAATGAATGCTATACTCTAATATAGTATAGGAGAGGCTGGGGGGGGGGGTGGCATGATGAGAGTGAATGAACATGAACACTACGGCACCAACTTTTTAAACTCGTACGAGTTTAAAACAGCCTCCCCTATACTATATTAGACCATAACACAGTTTTCAGCTAGTACGAGATACAGCCAAAACTAGATGCACGGAAGCCTTTTTTCATCTCGTTACGAGTACTAATTTAACATGAAGTCCTGTTTTCAAACGTAAGACACCAATCTCTAAAATATCTCTTTAATGATTTTATCACTTATGCACTACTACATGTGTGCTTGACGGCTTAGCTGCTTAAAACGTCGTGTGCTTCCAATCTCAATTCTGAGAGGACGTTAGTCAGCAAGTTCGTCTGTCGTTAGGCACATATTCTTTCTTTTTACTTTTTAAGCTAGCTTAAAGTATCCAGATGACCGGTAGGTTAACCTACCTTACACCCTCTTATTAAATATGTTTCGTCATCGGAGCTAGCTTAACCGAGCGATTAACCTAGTTATCAATGTCCCGCACTTACGCGATTATGACAACCTAGTGCTCGATCACTACCAGATTGAAGCTAGCTGATTAGCTAAAAAGGTGCATTTAGCTAGATCGATCAAGTGAATAACTGTTCGGTTATGTAGTCGATTAAAGTAGATTTTCTTCATAGGGTATTTTTGCTTGGATAATTCCAAATATATCGAAGATAGCGATGGTTTTTGGTTTATTTGGTTTAACTACTGTCATACATATTTTAAACGGAATCGGGAACTTGTAGTCGAAACTCCTTGGAATATGATGGCAACTAATCTGACTATACACATTACAATGATCTTTCGAACTTATTATTTAAATATAAATTCCAAAGACAGCGCAGTTAAGAAAAATTTCCAGTTAAGAATCTTATTATGAGTGGGTAGCCCAGGCATCAATGCACTTTGTGGTATAGTTGATTTTACTACTGGCTACTTATTGAATTTGGAATATTTTAAATGTCATTACTTAATCGGCATCATTTTAATAAAGTCTTTCCTTAAAGTTTTCCCAGCTACTCGTGAGTAGCTAGTATTGAACCGTCTGCAGTTAAATACAACATTGAAATAGTTATATTTTAAAAATAGGAGAAAAATACTTTTTCTATTGCATAACATCTATTTTTCTCCCATTTTTTTAAAATCAGAGCGTTTTTCGTTTATTGATATGGGCTGATCAAAATATAAGACACACTAATAGATCTATAACTTTCAATGCTCTGTACAACCATATGTGGATTATGGCATAGACTAATACTAAAATAAAGTGGATGGATCCTTAATATAGAATTATACAATGGGAAGGGAAAGATATTGTCTGCAAAGCACAATGAATGACGTGTTTAGAAGAGTTAAACTTGCTCTGATGAGCATACTATCGAACATTCAGAGGATTAATTCAGCGTATCTGACGAGGAAACCTCCCGAGGTGATAAATCGCTTTTTGATCGACATCTAGTGGGTTATAGGTTATCGACCATGCTGATTCCGAATATGACCGTGGGGCTTCCCCATAGCTCTTCGAAGATCCAGTCTTCTGGAAAACCAGTTTTTCA
>CAJNOQ010007386.1:0-12364 GCA_905250885.1 Didymodactylos carnosus
ATTTTCTCTCTTATTTAAAAAAACTTTTTTTCTACTGTTGTCTCTTGTGATTCGCTTATCCATAGAATATCTGACAGCCATTTTTCCGTATTTTGCGCACACATACACAAACACACAGACAACCATTTTGTAAGACCCTAGACTAAAGTCAAGGGAACTACTCCTAGACTCAGCGCATCTACATCAGCAGAAGTGAATGCGATCAATTCAGCACGAAAAACGGAAAATTGACGCTAATTGTCTATGTTTATCCATAGGCATCAACCGGATGTCAGAATTCACATCGCCAGTGTAACATTTGCAGCACAAATCGTCTGATTTGCAGAATCGATTCGATACCAAGCGCCGAAGTCTGCTAAACATATGTTAAATTCAGCATCAAGGGGTTGATCAAAATATTTATCGACTAAATTCAGTAATATAATATTTGTACTGTCATCAGGTAAAACTTTTAGATACTCATTACTTTTCAAAAACCGCACACAACTTCAATGAGCCGGGATATAAACAACTCGTCGACTACTTTGTTTAAGACGCATACCAGTGGCTCTAATAACAGCTTCTTGAATTGATACTTGTCGATGATTAAAGAAAAACATTTGTTAAAACATTTCATTTTCAATTAATAATCGGTCAAAGCCATCCCAAATTAACATTCTTTGATCTTCTGGATCATTCACAACAGTGTTAATCTTGATTAGTTTCTCTTTTAGAATTTTTGTTTCCTTTAGTAAATCGTCATCTGTGGTTGCAAAGGTTCGCAAATCCAGGTATACTTAATCGTTGGTCTCGGAAATAAAAATCGACACATTATATCTCGCTATGTAGCCTTTATTTTTCGTTGTCGATTTGACAACTTTGAATTATGCTTTAGATATGTTTGACCATTACCCACACAGGATTTTAAGTGATTTTCTGAGTGAGATTGCAACTTTCTCAATAACAAGTTCATTTCCAGGTCTTCTACTGTAGGAAAATATGTTATTATGTACTTATCCCAAAACTCACAGATTTCTTGTCTCGTGTTCTTGCTTGTGTCGTTTGCTTGTGGAGCGTAATAATGAGACACATTTTTTACCCAAACTGGCATATGTGCATACACTGAATCTCTGATTTGCGCTTCTAAACGCGTAAAATAACCGTTCACTGCTCCTAAAGTGGTAGCATTTAATATAAATAAGCCTAAAAATACTCTAAAACCATGATCAAACAATCTAATTGCCAAAACAGAATTGTTTCGAGTCAAATTTTGTTTTTCAGTATTCGTATACTCATCTTTCACTCCTAAAGGGCTATGTCTTGCTAGGGCATCTAAATAATCTTTCCAAACCGTACTTGCACAAGAAAGAGTTACAAAAAATGTTGGAGTATTTAGCTGTTGAATATATCCAAATAAATCTTTCATAACACTAAACAGTCTTGTATTAGCAGTGCAACAATTAGGCATGCACCAAACAGTTTGTTAGCGAACGGTTTGCTACTGAACATGTTCGCTGCCGATCAGCGAGGCCTTGCTTGGGATGGATGTATGCCTGATCTAGACTAAAGGCAAATTGAATAAAATTCAAGCTTTTGAAGAAACTAACCAGTGAGAAAATAGATTAACTAAAGCCCAATGTGAGCGAATGTGTCTTCTACCGGATCACTACCGAACGTGTTCGGACGAAGATTGCAAATACGATAGTTTATATTTTTCTCATCAGAGATATCGACGAGCACTCTGCTGACAAACTATTAGGACAAAGTACCATAAACCTTATAAAGATACATTCAAATTAGAGCTACAACCATCTGTCTTCTTTTTTTTGCGCAGTGAGGAAAACCATCTTTTGGATGAAAACAAAGTAAATCAGTCTGCTGTACAGAGGCCACGTTACTAAGTAATTAGAGAGTAAATCAGATATAATGGAAACTAAAGGTAGTTTCAACTTCCTGCAATAAAGCAAACATAAATTTGCTGCTCTGATTCAAACTTTTCTTTACATGACTACCTACGGCTACGGCGTACAGAAGACTAGTTTTCCGGCACTGGAACCAAAGGTCCTTGGTCAAAACCATAACAGTAACTACATACTTTTTCCTTTGTTATCGTAACCCATTTGGGACAAACGACCGTTGATTTTTCACTAAATATAACTGATAATGGAGAAAGCTGTTTCACTTGGTATACTACTAGATGAAATTGCTATATAACGTTTTGCAATACTATTCATTCCACACAAGATCAACACCGTTCATGTAAAATAACGTTAACGTTTTATGCTTGGCTATATAACCGCTAAGCCGTTGCCTGTATAAGTCACTGAAACGTGTGCCTAGAAAGAAGCTTCTGATTCTACATTAGCGCAAAATCTACTTTTTATGCGGAGGACAGAATCGGTTGAAAATTTTTTCCTGAACAGCTTCTTATATGAATCGACGGCCCGCAAAGTATCTCTTGATTCAAATCACTTTTCGCATTTTGGCGCGAATAGTAGCGCGCTTCGAGTGGCGCCGCTATTCGCGCCAAAATGCGAAAAGTGATTGAATCAAGAGATACTAAGTAACCAGCGTCGAAAAATTATTAGCGAACAATGATGGTAGGGTCAATGGATGATAGATTCAAGACGAAATACTCCGTTACATATTTATATGGCACATGTAAGTGAACAATAATCCTCTCACTAAGATATCTTCGATTGTCGCTTTTTTCATCATGTTCCAAAAAGAAGAACAAATCAGAAATCATTATATTATACATCAACGTTCAAATAATATCGACAAAAAGTGTTTTTCTAAAAATCCTTCTTTCTTCTTCGGTTTCTTCATATCCACTCTAAACAAAGAAGAAGAGAACAATGATTTTTTTTTCGGTTTGTTACTGACAAACAACAAAAAAGCTATTTTAGGAAGAAAAAACCAACTCGAAAATTGTGTGGTGTTGTCTGATTTTTTAAAAGCTATGCACCAAATAGAGCATCAAAGAACAGCGTGAGCTTTTATGAACGTCATACTTATAGTTTTTAAAACGTTTTATTTCAGAGATCACTTTTAAATTTCGAAAATATGAGCTCAGATTAAGTCTGCACGATTAACATCATGGACCTATTCCTCACTTTTTTCTCCTTTAAAGTTCTAGAGAAGAATATCAAATATGTGCTTCCTTTTAATATAACAAATAGAAACGTCTTCAGTTAAATCTTCCATTGATGTGTTACACACAATACAGTTAAAAAGAAACGAACATTTTACTTTCATATTTGATTATTTTAGTTAGAGAAAACACATGGTAAGGCGTTTTTTCTTCTGTTTTTTCAAAGGATTTTTAGAGAAAACACTTTTTGTCGATATTATTTGAACGTTGATGTATAATATAATGATTTCTGATTTGTTCTTCTTTTTGGAACATGATGAAAAAAGCGACAATCGAAGATATCTTAGTGAGAGGATTATTGTTCACTTACATGTGCCATATAAATATGTAACGGAGTATTTCGTCTTGAATCTATCATCCATTGACCCTACCACCATTCCATTGACCCTACCATCATTGTTCGCTAATAATTTTAATGTTGTTAGACACGGCAGTCTAAAGAAAACACAAAACAAAATTAAAAAAAATGGTAGAACATAACTACTTACCTTTACATTTCCAATGGGCATCATTCTCGAAGAAAATCGAGTGTATGGATTTAAGCAAAGATGTAAAAGAGTTGAATCGTGTTCATCACCATTTAAGCTGGTATGTTTTGTTCGGAAATTCAATCGATTTATTTGATGAATCAATTGATAAAATTGTCGTGCTTGTTTATTATTGTCTTTCGTGTTACTTAATACCTTTTGTAAAAGAATCATGGAAATGAAAGCAAAACAAGAAAAGAGAGATGCATAGTCTTGTACCTGTGATATAATATATGCTCCAAAGCCCGGAGTATTTATCTTAATTTTTACCCATCAACCGCTTGCTTCCACGATCCTAAACCTAAATATGAGCGTACACTTTCTTAAAGTGGCCCCTATCAGACCTTAAAACCCTTTACGTGCTCTGAAAAGTTTTACACGACTGACGATGATACCTTTACACGAACTGAAAAGATGTTTTACTGAATCATACAAAAGTAAGCTGATTTATTCTATAACGGTATAATTATGAGTTTCACATTTTAGCACCGATAGATGGTACCCTACCAAGGTTTTCAGCAAAAGGTTCCCCTTTTTTGTTTGCTAGGAGTTCTGAATGTTTTATTGTGAAATCTGAAGGTGAAAAATGACATGAGAAGTTGTGAGAAGTATGGAAATGGATGAACTGTTATGAGACTCAATGCTAGTGCTCAACAATCAGCAAAATTTTGATAAGAGGTTCGTGAGAAATTCATAAGAAGTACCAAAAATTCTTATGAAGCTTTCCAGCCAATAAAAGCAACTTAATCATAACAGAAATCACCACAACCAACTCATGAGCTGCCTTCTAGTAAATAAGAATAACAATAATTTTTGGTATTTCTTATGAATTCCTTACGATCCTCGTATGAAAATCTTATAAGACACTTACAACTGTCGATAAGAAATCTTAAATAATCTTATATAAGAAACTTTGATTGTGAAGTGACGCACACAAATTCATTGTATGGAATTATGCTCGCAAATGTATATGAGTACAAGCATGAAGAGAGTCAATCGAAAAGCTACAAATGAAGAACACGAGAAAACGATCGAATATCGTGAGTTTCAACGTTCGCGGTCTCACACACACCGAAAAACGCATGGATTTAGTTAAAGATCTAGCTAAATACAGCATAGACATCTGCTGTCTTCAAGAAACCAAAGTCAGCGAACTATCCGACGAATGCATAAATGGCTACCGAGTCATTTTGCTACCAGGAAAATGCCGACACTATGGACTTGGCTTTGCGCTCAACAAGTTTTGGGCGGACAAAATGCTAGCATACGAATCGATCGACGACCGCATTGCCGTGGCCACTTTCAAACCCACCAAACGCACTCGCTTAAAAGTGGTAAATATTTACGCTCCAACACAGCAAAGAACAGCAGCAGATCCAACTATTCGAGATGATTTTTACAACAAACTCGACAAACTGCTCAAAAACATCAGTGCACACACTTTGCTGTTCATCGCCGGCGACTTCAACTTCAAACTAGGAGCAGATAGGACAGACGCAACTTGCATCGACCGCTACGGACGCGGACGCAGAAACGATAATGGTCAACATCTAGTCGAATTCTGCGAAACACATAATCTTGTTGCGACAAACACACTCTTCGCCCACCGCGCCTCGCACCGCACCTCGCACCGCACAACATGGCAAGGCAGTCGATTCGACAACATCTTGTAAAAAACAGTCCCTATCTACAACCAGATCGATTACGTACTAGCACCAAAGCATCAGCTCGATCTCATCACAAACGCCAGGAGCTACTCAGGTACCAATCTTACTTCCGACCATCGAATCGTAATAATGACAACAACATTATCTCCAGCCTTTAAACGAATTTTCGGCCAAAGAACATCAGAAAGGCAAGAGAGATACAACCTCAACCGCATTGTCAACGACGGAAATATTCGCTCATTGTATCAGACTGAATTGTCCAAAATAATCACCAACACGTCTATCACTGGTACAGCAATCGAGAAATGGACATCAATAAGCGAATGCATAAAAACAACAGCAAAAAACGTCATTGGCATAGTCACCAAACGAAAAGCGTACAATGCTGCCCTCTCCTCGAACAACTTTCAAAAGAGCAGCATGAGCTAAGACTTCAAATAGCTAACACCAAATGCGACCAAAAAATACAACGTCTCAAAGGCAAACGCAATGCAAAACTAAAGCTAATGCACAAGCGAATCAAGGAGATTAAAATGGAAGAAATGGAGCGACGAACGGCTGAAATTTTAAAAACCTGGAATTTAGCAATGAACCGAGATAAGACCGAGAAAACAGTTCTAAAACGAGAAGAAGACCGAAAAGACGAAACCTGGCGAAACACCAAAAAGCTAGGCACTCTTCTTAGCGACACAGAAGAGATAAACCGTCGAAAGCAACTAGCAGCTGCATCATTCGGTAAACTACAGTGCATCTGGTGCCGAAAAAACAACAATATTAGCATCTCCAAACGCTTGCGGTTCTACAATGCCTATGTCATGCCAATACTAATGTACAATGCATGCACATATTGGGCACCAACCGAAACTGAGTTTGAACAACTGGAATCGTTTCGACGCAAGCAACTGCGCCATGTCCTCAAAGTTTACTACCCTCGCTCAATCTCCAGCGAGGAACTCTACGAGAAGTATAAAATTACAAAATTACTAGATCTCATCCGAGGAGATCGGTGGCGAATGCTCGGACATGTCCTACGAATGTCTGACGATACACCAGCTAAATTTGCCACTATTCAATACTTCTCTAAAATCAACAGCAGCTTTCTAGGCAGACCGAGGACCACCCTGCCAATAATCATGAACGACGATCTAAAACTGGCAGCAAAACAGCAGCCACCTATTCCAGTTTTAGAACTTTTACCAATACAGCTAAAGAGTCTAACCGATTTACAAGACCTTGAACGACTCGCCAAAGACCGTCCAACGTGGATTTCTTTCTAACGTGGCTACTTTCTAAAATATCACATTTTATATATATCATGATGATATAATATATATAAAATTTTCGGGTCATTCGGGTCCAGTTTTCAAAATTTCGGGTCGGGTCCAAAAATCTTCGAATCGGGTCGGGTTCGGGTAAAAACTCTTCGGGTCGCGTCGGGTCATCCACTCAGACCCGATTCGGTCTCTGGTTTCTTATGATTTTTAGTTATATATATATTCAAACAATCAGATGCTGGCAGTCCCTAAATTTTTTATTTATGTATTTCAGCTGTGTTTTCTATGCCTCCTATTTTCGAAGAGTCTAATCAATGAATCTATATATTTCAAACCATATACCTCCACTTCGACACTTCGTGTCGAAGTGCAGGTGTCGCGGGGGGGGGCGATGCCATGAGAGTGAGTCACGATCGTTAGAAAAGAGACACAAACTTGAGGTTTTCTCGACTCAGTAGTCAAAGGTATTTCTCTAATATGTGTTTATCTAGAATGGACACTCTGAAAACCCGTACTTTCTACCTGAAGCATTAGCAGCCACAAAAGCTTCGCCATCTGGGAACAAAATCGCGTTCACAGGCTTAATTGGTAAAGCTTAAGGGAACGACGATAACCATCGGCATCTATACCTCGTAATCGATCCTTAGCTAACCTAGATGATGACCTAAACTAGTCATAAAATAACAGAGAATTCGCAATCGATTCTGATTTCAACTATGGCGAGAAAAAGATAAACATTGTAAGTCTATAGCCAGTATGAAGACATGTCACATACCGAACAAAATAGTAAAGAATAACTCAGTTCGCCGCGGATGCGAACTGTTCATGATCTTCAAAACTAAAAAACTTTTTCTGTACAAACAAACACTGTATATATATATATATATATAAAGAATGCTGACTCAACCAGAACTTAGTCAACATTCTTCGTGGTCATGAGAAAATGAAAAGAGATAATGACTGAGTCAACATTCTTTGTTGTCATCAGAACAGAAAAGAGGAAGAGGAAAGAATGTCACTGACGACCGACATAACAACGAAGCCATTGTTTAACTATTTAAAAAAGTCTGATTTGTAATTAATCAAACGAGATCTAAAATAGTTTAATATTTTAAAAATGATTTACCAAAATTTGAAATAAGTTAAAACTGTTTAAATTGTCTAAAAAAAATTTCACATCATCAAAGTGTTGTTATTATTCTGCACTATCAACTATTTCGAGAGAGAGATAATCTTATTGGTTTTCATCAAATTGACGAAAACATCCGAAATAAAAGAGCAATGATTTCGTTGACAGTTGCTTGTAAGCAATTATTGATACCATATTGGTGATTGACATTTTTAAAATAGATACAAAACAAGATTTTGCGAGCGAGCTTGCTACATCGAACCACAGTTAGTAGATACTCCCCGCTTGCTGTGAAAATATGTGCACTTAACAAAAATGTCATTATCGGGAACTGAAATTGTTCGACCAGTTTATTTTAATAGCATATGCATTTTGTTGAAAATTTGTCATGCTATTGAATTCTGTCCGCCACAACTCAAGAAATAATTCTTATGATGGGGAAAACTGAGAGTTACGGGCAGAATTCCGACTTTTTCGCCTCTTATTTAGAAAAAGCGAATTTTCTCAGCAATGAAACAAAATTTTAAAAGAAGCGAATCGTACTTTTAAAGCTGAAATTTCTGCGAATCTAATGATATCCAAATGAGGGCTGTAGTCCTTGATACAAAAAACTAGATAAGTTGACAAAATTCGGTGCCGCCATTTGAGACTACTAGTTTGGGAGGTCCATGTTGGACAGCGCTTTAACTTTGAACTTTATCAAACCACGTTTTCTTATTCAGTTTTTGACGCGAAATAAGAAAAATAATAGTTTAAAACTTATATATTACTACGCAGCGCGGAAATTCTCGAAAAACGAATTTGAGTGATTTTTAGGAACGAATTGAGTGGAAAAACGTACGTGGAAAACCCGTTGAAACGCGTTTTTTTAATTCATTCAAAACTTAGTTCACTTTTTATCAGGAAATATGTTTTTCTTTGAAGTTAGAATGAGGTGTCATTCGGATACAGTATAATATTCGCCTCATAGCAGTATAATCCGAAGTATTATAATTACGGATAATTTAAAATTTTCTTTTAAATGTCAGTCGATGCAAAAATGAACGCTGAACAAAACTAGATACTTGCTGACGTTTGAGTATCACGTAATCAAGGTTTTCTAGGAGATTTCTCGAAAACTTTACCACCAAAATACGCTAACTTTCGGATTTTGACCTATATCCTAGCTTTTTCGCTATTTTAGCGTTCATAGCACTTTGTAATGGCCATCAATAGATAACTACATACTTTTCGAATGATTAGCGATTGAAAAATTTTTCCATTTCATTTTTTTTATTGTTGAAACTTGAAAGCAAGCAACTGTGAACTTGGTGAAAATTACTAGTAAGGCACCTCCAAAAGCTCATATCCCTTTAAAGAAAGAGTTATCACGTACTGTTATTAGTTCTGCGACACTCACTAAACTAAAAGAAAAGAGGATAATCTAGAGAACAATCTGTACTTCAGAATTTTTTAAATGATGTAGTGTATTGTGGTTTTCTCAATATACGCACTGTCTCTGGATGAACTGACTACTGGGAAGGCGTTTTCCTTTCTGGAAAAAATACGACGCTGAATGTCAATAAGGAAACTGCCAAAGTTTTCCTAGTGCAATGAATGCAACAAAAATAGATTGATTTGCTTGTTCCAATAATGCATTTGTAGTCGCACATGAGCATGAATGAAATAGTCTTGGGACCTGAACGATAATTTTGAAACACTCTTTCTTGTATTCACATTGAATTACTAAGACAGACGTAACAACTGATGTTATACTATTGTTATATCTTTGTAATGTTGGAAAGAGAGTACATATTAAACCAGTTATCCCAATACATTTTTCACGTCTAATACGAATTATTTCTCGATGTTCATTAACCATAAAACATCGGTTGAAAAAAGGCGCCAATGAGAAAAATAAAATATAGGCAAAAACCACGTTGATTATGTCGACACCAAAAAAGAAGTGAAGATGTAATTATAAGGAACCCGCTGTCGGATTCACCGACAAATTTTGCATTTGGCGCCCAACTTTTATCCAATTTGGTTCAGCGCGGATCAAGCACCAAATTTTCTAATGGGTGCATTCCGAAGAATATTTAGCATTATATCCATTCGGTGAACATTTATTTGGTCCACTCGAATCTTATGCTTGTGAAGAAATGATCCTTGATCGTCAAAGCTCAGCCGGATAGGACATTCTAAGCCTTCCGTCGGTTTTGAAACATGAGGTAAATTTATTCTATCCGCATGATTTAAGTATTCACGAGGGTGGAATAGATGCGTATGCACATATCCTCAATGAAACGTTCTATCCCAGATGTGGCATAGAATCGAGTGATACGATTACGCTGCTATGAACAAGCACATTAAAACCAAAGCAAAATCTAGCTTCTGGTCAAAACTCTAAACGAAAACAGCCCTCACGACCTTGGGTCCCCGATCATTTCGTACCACTTTTGAAAAAGGTTTGTTATAAATAATGGAAGACGTATTCATCTTTTATTACCCCTATCATCATTATTACCAGCGCTTTGCTGAACGATAAAGGTTATTCAGCGTATGAAACATTATATAGAAAGATAGTAAATTGTATTAGAAAACTGTTTCTTATAATCAGAATAAGTTAGTAGCATTTCACTGGTCGCAGATTATACATTTTGTTTAATTGTAAAGAAAATTTAGTAAATACGAAATGGTATAACAACGGTGACATATAGTTACCACAGATTTTTTTTCCGTAGATTCATCACTGAGAAGAATTGCAAGGAGAATGAGTTCTCTAGAGAATCGATTGCGCCTTATTTGAATAGCTCGCCCTTTCACCCAGTTTTTAGAATAGGATGATTAATGATCATCATTATTCTTATGAGATCAGTTATAGGCATGCACCAATACCAATCATCATTGAAGATATTGTACAATATTATTCGATATCCAATATTACTGGGTCCCAATATTATAGTATACCCAATATATGGGACCAATATTATTGGTACTCAATAATATTGTACAATAATACTGGGTAATATTGGGTTCCACAATACACTGGATTCCAACTTTTTAACCTTAATATCATTTACCTTCATAGAAACGTGAGGAAACACATCCCAATCGAGATATATCGATTAGACATATGCCGATTAATAATCCATGTTACGACATAGAGCTGCCAAATATCTCATTTTATAGAAAAATGGTTGCTCTACCAAACTGCAGTGCAAAAAGACATTTTAGCTCTAAGTGATTTTTCATAACTGATTTGGAATGACTGTGCTGGATACTCTAATATCGATTATTAATCGGTGCATGCCTAACTGGGTTATATTTTGATTCAAAACGGGATATAAATCATGCGTCTATACTGTAAACGTAGGCCGAACTCAAGCGACCCAATGCCCAATAATATTGTGAAAACCCAGTATATTGGTAGTAAAACCCCGATATATTGTATTGATGCATGCCTAATCAGTTATGATCTTTGCGGTTTGTATACGAAAAATATTTTTTTCTTTAATTTTAGAATGCGAGTCAAGCCTCTATTGTCATCTTTGATCAAACAAAAGGATACAAGCAAGAACATCTATGAACAGAAGCGATTATTTTAAAGAAAGCAGAGCAAAGAACATATGGAATACGAATATGATCTTTTAACAAAGCCTGAAAGAACTAGAACTTATACTAAAAAAGCGACGACTAGAGTGATTTTACGTCTCAAAAACAAATTTGTCTCATTTAACACTGTATGTGTAATTTTGTTTCTTTTTATTTTTTCAAAAGAAATCACGTATAGTTTTTCTATTTTAAGATATCAAAATCCAAAGCTACTAATGAGAACAACGATTGAGCTGTTAGACAAATTCCACAAACAACAGACAAAGTAACGATTATAATAGATGTAAGCGATTTTATGAGTAAAGATCCGACGCTCAAAAACTCATCAATCATCAACGCAATGATACTAAGTGTAACAGAAAAATTAAATGAGCTGAATTTGGCGTGTGATAAAACTATTGTAAAAAAGAAAATTCATGAAGAAATAAACAGTTTGATATCCAACCGTAATAGAATAACAAGACAGAAACATGTCAAAAGAGGCAGCGTGGCATAAACATACTTTTCAAATTGTTTTAGCAAATACACAAAAGCCTGTTGAGTGGAATGAAAGAAAAAGAATGTCTAATCCAAGTTGTCTTAAGACAAGTGTGAAAACACTGCATCATACTTGAAAATGCAGAAATGAAATGAAGTTTTTAGAATACGAGCACCATTACTGTTTTATATTGTACAGAGATGGAGGAGTACGCAGATTCTCGAGTACGAGTACGAATACGAGTACTGGGCGTCAAGTATGAATACGAGTACGAGTATTTTCTAAGAAGTACTCGAGTGCTACTCTAGTACTTTTTTTAGAAAATACTCGAGTACGAAAATTTCATCACTTTTTTCCCTTGGGTTGTGGGACAATGGAATATATTGCCTGTCAAACTGTAAAACATAGTAAAATTAAAAAAAATTCAAATAAAAGTTTACGATTTCTTTTTTCCAAATTATAAGTGGCCACGTTTTAAACTCAATGAGCGTAAATATGATTGCATTCTAAATCAAATGAGAGTGAATTTCTCTCGACTAAATTATGATCTTTTTCAAAAACA
>CAJNOQ010007387.1:0-12363 GCA_905250885.1 Didymodactylos carnosus
AAATTTTTAAAATATGTTGGTACCGAGACACTAATACCTCAATATGTCGATTTCGGATACCTGCCACGGACTCAAGCACAGCCATGGACTCGCTCATATGGTCATATCGAGAAGAGCCGCTGAATCAGGAACTAAATGGAACTGACGCTGCGAGAAACTTTAATAATTGATGAAGTGCTGTGTTCTGCTCTGAGTTTACTTTTCCTGAATGCTGTTACGTATTCTTTTATGTTTTTCTGCATGTTTATTTATTCTTGAAAACAGGGTGAATCACGTGGACCCTAGTAAGCAGATATATTCAACTGAATCTGGAAAGCGAACAAGAAAAACACTCATTTTATTTGTATGATCGAAACTTTTTCCTTTGTTTGTTCTGGTTTGATATGAATAAAATCATTTTCAGTCAATTCACCGTAAAATATTCCCTTGACTGTAAAGGAAAGGGTCTCTATCGAGTCAAAATGCCTGTGCGTATGTCCGCAGCCGCACAGAGCGACTAAAATAAAATGACTCTATGTTTGTAGTTTGATGACATATAGTCATGAAACTTTCACAGCAGAGTTATTCGACTATGGGGAATCAGAAAATGACTATAGCAATCTCTAGAATCCACTATAACTATTTGTTTTGTTTCATTGCTTATACGTTGTAATAAAATTTTCAAATATGTAAGTGCTTTACTGAATTGACCTATGAATTTAAGAAGATCTCAAAGGAAAGATTAGTGACAAAATCTAATTCATTCAATTGTTCTCTTTCTACTGAAATATAAGGCACAGTTTTTAAATGTTCTTTACTATTTTCACTGTTCATTGAAACGAGCTATCTTCCCGCACTAGCGTCATAATCCGCATTCGTCATTTGAATGTTGTTCCCAAATCAAATCAAATTTCCTCTTCCTCTGGTATTTCACTATAACGAGAAATATCAACGAATATAATGTTATCTAGTGGAGTTTTGATGTCAATCTGATAGACACCATTAGCCGAAAACATTTCAGCAACAATCATTAATCTAATCGCTGATAGAAATCCGTCTGAGATCATCCAAAATGGACTTATGTAAGATGTTGAAATTTCAAAGGTCGAGTAAGATTTTTTTCGCATTTATCTGAACATGGTTGGATAGAGTGCATCGAGCTGAGTAAGTAAAGTGGTTTTTCATTTTTTTAAATATTTTTTAAGGAAGAAAAATTGAAAAAATTTGAAGGATCTAAAATTTCAAATAACCCTTTAGTGTTACAAAAAATTCGAACTCATGTCTGTATTTTTTCAAACTTTAGCGAAACCTGATGCACATGTTCAAAGATATTTGTTGAGTGTTTCAGCAATGTTTAAAGCCGAAGAAACCGAAGAAGATCAATATGATAAATATGCCTCAGTGCTAGGAATACCGACTGCACGGCTTTTATTATGCGCACGCGGAACAATGACAAAGACCGCGCGTGAGATTGTTAAACTTGTACTTACACCAGAACAGGTTGCTGCATACAAAAACAAAGATGATGTACCAGCCGAAATTCGTGCCGCAATACATGGTGTATATTTTTAAGATGGATAAACAAACTTTAGGGAAACTATAAAAAAATGTTTTGAAGTACTTTCAGTAGCATGTGTCCATTGCCTTAAAGAACAAACTGCGACAATCCTGAAATAACGGTAGTTTCTTTTCTTCTATTTGATAGGTTTTGTCAGAAAATATCATTTAACACAGGTGTGTACTGATCGTACGTTGAACGAAGCTATTCGTAGTGCAATTAATAATGAAAAAGGCAAAATAACAAAACATGAAGAAGAATCATTGTTAAAACACCCACAATCAGCAGAAGACGACGAAAATACCGTCGAAGAATGACACAATGATGGCGATTTATATTGTTTATAACTAGGAAAAAAATAAAATTGTTAAGATTGATAACAAATAGTGTGTCATCATGAATATAAAGGTAGAACAGTATTGTTCTTTTTACTTTGTAAAATAATAAATCACTGGAAAAAAATAAAGAACAAGAAATAGTAAAAGCGTTTTTGTGTTTTTTGGGCGGCAGTGGTGCTTTGATAAAAGATAAGCCGGAGCGGCTGCGATAAGTACGCAGATTGCTCTGCTGTTCTTTTTCCTATGAGTTTTTTCTTTAATTTTGTTAATGATTTTTGCCCGAGTAGTAGTGAACGATCAAGAAACTGCACTCCTTTTGCCACATTCGATGCAAAAACTGCATTTATCACATATTTTTTATTTTCAGGTTTATTATTATCGAAATGACCTCCAGATGGTCGCTTCGGCGGAAACGTATAGCGCAAGAAACTGAATTAGATGAATATTATCAAGCTAAACGGCAGGCTAACGGTTCCGGCACTCAATTAGATTTGATGTGCAACGAACCGTTACCTGCTGAATTACTTGGAGAATCGAATTGTAATTCGTCAGATGTAATGACAGAACAAAGACCGGTAGAAAACTCAAGTCATGAAAAGGACTACCAGATGAACGAAACAAGTAGTAACTATACTGAAGACACATCTGATACCGAAAGAGGCGAAACGGGCAGTGAAGAATCGTAAGTGAAACATTGGAAATATGAGATACAGATCCTGGCAAGACGATCTAGTAATTGTGCTTTTGCTTTTAGAAGTTCTACCGCCTCCCCGACACAAACTGAAATATCTGCTGCATTAATTCTATTTAAAGCAAGACATAAGCTTTCCATCAGCTGCATTAATGATTTATGCATATTGCTAAAAATGCTAAACCTTCCAAATACACCATGTTCATACCAACAAATTCGGCGTCTTTTAGAAAATCGTCTTGATGTGAACGACTGCAGCAAAAGTTATACAGTCTGTACACAGTGCGATACCTTATGTAATACATCTTCGAGATGTGAGAATGGTCAATGCACGCAAGCCGTCGCTTATACAAAAGATCCATTAGAATATCTGCATATACCACTTAAACCTCAAGTTAGTGAGATACTGGCTAGAACGAAAAGTGTAAGTTTTGAGTCACAAAGTAAACCCACAAAGCCAGTTTTAAAAGACATTTACGATGGTAATCGATATCGTGCTATTTGTGAAAACGAACGTCAGAGGTTTCTTACATTAACAATGAATACAGATGGTGTTCAACTTTCAAAGAGTTCAACGTTATCTATGTGGGTGATAACATTTGTAATCAACGAAATCAGTAGAAAAGAGAGATTCAGAATGAAAAATGTAATTATAGAAGGAATATGTTCGGGCAAACACAAACCAAACCGAACTCAAATGAGGAATATTTTTAATTTGATTGTTGAGCAATTAATCCGACTACAAAACGGACATTATTATGAAGTTACATCGTCAGATAACGACGTAATGAATATTAAAATTCATTTAATAGCAGCTTGTTGCGACAAACCAGCCGCTGCCATGATACAAAATATTGGTGAGCCGACAGGGGCCTTTGGTTGCGACCGTTGTCATATTGAAGGTACGTGCAGATTCTAGATTGATCGCTGAAAAATAATAGTTCGCTTTTTCTCTATTTAAGGCGTGACTGTACCCTACAGTGATGATCCTAGCAAACGAATTCGTGTGTTTCCAATTACAGATGAACATGAGAACGAAACGTATGACGTATGCTTATCATTTCTGGAGCAGGAAGAACGATTATTACAATCGAAATCGAACTATACGACAGCGAAAAGCAGAAAACTTTCTTTCGTCGAACAAGAAGCTTTTAAGTGCCTTAAAGCCGGTCATCGTGGATCATGCTCATTAAGACAGTTGCAGTATTTTGACGTAGGCGAATCTTTCACTGTCGACACCTTGCACAATATTTATCATAGTGTCGGGGTGAGTAAAGTTAGGAAGTTCTAGTACTACTTAAATAAAATCAATTTTTTGTTTCTTTAACGTCGGTTGTTGACCTTATGGCTTAGTTCTGAATATCGAAATTCTCCCTTTTCGTGTTATTATTCACTAGACGAGGTTGATAGTTATTTATTAACCATCAAATATCCATCGTCTACAGCCAGAATACCGCGATCTGTCCGATTATTTAACAAATATAAAGCGAACGAAATAAAAATGATAATATTATTTGGATTTACGGCATTTCGTTCGGTACTGAACCGCACTCATTATCAACATCTGTTGCTGCTTGTAGTGGGAGTTCATTTGGCGGAGAACAAATTAATCCACCGAACTCAAATTGCAGTTATACAGCAATTGTTTGATAAATTTTTGATCGATTTTCCGAAACTTTATTCACCCAGACATAACGTACAAGTGATTCACAGTGTAAAACATGTTGCAGCTTCTGTCCGTGACTTCGGCCAACTTAGCAACTATTCGACATTTAATTTTGAAAGTCTGTTAGGTAAGCGCAAATCCTCTCATTTTTTCAAAAAAGCATGTGCTGGTCATAGAGAAGCTCTCATATATTCTCACTGGTCATAGAGAAGTTGGAAAAATGCTACTGCTAAATGCCGTGAAGTTTTAGTTCTATTTGTTTTTTCAAGATCGAGAAATAACAATTTCTTGCGAAAGAAGCATAGTATTTTCTTCAAGTTATTAATTGATTTTTGAAAGTCTGAACAGGTTTTAAAACTTGGGCTCTTAGTCGCACATCTTTCATGCAGCTCGCTAACTTCATTCATTTTTAGGACTAATTACGTCATCTTGCCACTCCACTCGTCGTCATGCCATCGAAATCAATATCAACCTACGACTGCTACGTGTCGCCTGCGGTAAAATCGATGATTCAGAGTTCCATCCAAAACTAAGAAAATTTCTTGATCAGATTCAGTCGTCTAAGCGTGTTATTTTACCGGTAAATGTTGAAATGACGCGTAAAAAAGCTGTTCTATTCAGAGGTAGAGATGCTGATCCTGTTCGTCTCCTTTCGGTCCAATCCTCTCTCAACATTGATGAGATAACTTTGTACAAAACTGCTCACACTGGAAACAATCGACTAACGTCAAATAAGCACTTCTCGCAAAGACAAACCAATGATTCATGCGTACTCTATAAGATTCAAAATAAATGTCACGTCGGTTTTATTCATGGATTACTATGCAGCAAGAAAAAGACAAATCACTTATTTCAAATTCAAAAAATAGCCATCGTTGGAAAACTAAATGTAGATTTAGCTGGACGAAAAGTTGCGTGTCCGAATATCTTCTATTGAATTTCGAGCGATCGCAAGGATTTTGTATATATTAAGGGCGAACAGATCGTGGAAAAAATTGCGTTTGTATACGATAAAAATCAAAAATATTTCATATTCTTTCGTTATCCTTCATTAGTAGAGTCTTCATAATTATTTATCTGAGAAGGAGTAAATGCTATTTTATTTATTGTCCTTCCATTCGCTCGATTAGATTCGATGCGGCTGGAGGAGAGAGCACAGAAGTATTGCAAACATTTACTCCACTTTCTTTGTTTTTTTATTTAATCCGATTCGCTCGATTAGATTCGATGCGACCGGAGGACCGAATAATTCTAAATCTTAGCTTCTGCGCTCGTGTTTTTATTTACAGATATGAGTTTCTTGGCTTGTCTTGGCTTAAGCCAAGATGTATGTTCAACACAGTCCAAAGCAACAGTAGTCGTTGATCCCTCCGTGTCCGATTTTTCTTTGGTAAGAAACGATTTAGTTTATGGTAGTGCAAACATTCACTATTCGTTCACTGTGTCTTCTAGATCGATGTTGAAAAGGGAGGAAAAACCACTTCAGTTTATTTATCAGTAGTACAAATTGTTTACGACAAGATGAAAAATGAAGAAAAAAATATGATATCCCGTCCATCTAATGCTCCATTGGCAACTATAATGGAAGTAAGTAAGAGCATATCCACATCGTTAATATAACTTTAATCTTTTTTCTTTCGTAGTCGTCACAAGAATTAGCTGAACAAACATTGGAACAAATTCAAAGATTTCACAAAAATTTAAATAATTCTAATATACGGTATGCTGCTCCTTTTTAAGATACACTAAATTAGATCTGCGATAAACATTCATTTGCATAAGAAATTATTTGAACGTTACTAAGGTTGTTTGCTCGACAGTAAAGACGTTATTTTTTTATATCGGACTTGTTAAATGTTGGAGGAAGGTCAGTAGCTTTTTGCCAGAAAGTTAGTGGGAATTTGTGTCAAAAAACTCGTGCTTCTTCGCCAAGTAATATTTTATTCCAGTTTGACGCTGGTAAACATCTATTTCTTTGTATATCGTTTTAGTGAACTATTAGTGGTCGACGATACCATGATACAGAAATCGAGAATTTTAACAGAAGGTGTTGATATTATAGTTGCTATACCTGGACCTCTGTATGAATTAGCTAATGGACATGGTATAGATTTATCACAAATGAGATTTTTCGTTCTGCATGATGGTGTGAGCTATTTGTTTTTCTGTTTGAAGCCTGAGAAGTGTCCGGTACACTTCCCCTTTAGAATTCAGAGCGATTTAACCGCAAAAGCAAAAACGGATAAACAGTAATTGATCGGATAGGGTTTCTAAATTAGCGAACAAGCCAAATCTATTTATTTATCTATCTAGGACCAGTTTCTCAGAAAAACTGAAGTTTTGACTTAAATCGAAATTTAAGCGAAACTTAATTTTTGACTTTTAAAAGTGATTTTTTCAAAATAGCTTAATTTAAGAAGAGATCATGTAGTAAAAAACACTGATATTTTAGGCAATCTAGATTCTAGAAAAGTCGGCAAGTAAATCAGCCTTATCCTCAACCGAAGTGACTTGAGAAGAACCATACTGAAGCCTAGAGGAAAATTATAAGATAAAATCGACTTTTTTTAAGATTCTCAGCTTACTAAAACTGTTAAATCCTAATCATTTGAATTCATGTATGTACATTAATTTTAGGTGCCAAAATCTTTGTCCAAAACAAATTTCATATTCGTTAACACTTTATCAAAATTAAAAGAATGCATATCCGAATTAACAAAGTCAAATATTATTACCTTCGATTTTGAAGTAAGTGTGCAACACGATTTTGCCTAGAACCTGAAACGAGATTTCGGCAACGAAACCTGCGGCATCCTCTGATTTTCAGACTGCCGTAGACTTTACTCCACTGTGGTTTAATCAATCTAGCTGTTTTTCTATTTCATGCCGCCTGTTTTTAATTTTTTGCTAATTTTTCAGTTTAATGAAACTATTGGTATATCAATCATACAGTTGGCTGGTGGCTGTTCTGAATATGTAATCAATTGTACCACAATTAACAACCCAAACCAATTTGAAATTCTTAAGCAACTTTTCGAAAATGCCAGCATCATTAAAGTAAGCCAAGATATAAATTGACAAAAAGAAAGCAGACCTTTCTCAGATAGTCGACTAACTAACTCTAAGATCTTTTTGAATTTAGGTGGGTCATGGAATCAAACAGGACATTCTGCGGACGAAAAATTAAACATAAAAATTGTCAACTTTTATGACATTCAGTACGGGCACTATATATTGAATAATCAAAAGGTGGAACATATTTTATCATTAACGAAAATATCTGATGTATATGGTCATAAAAAAATTGACAGTTTACCGGGAAAAGAAAAAAAACGTTTCCAGAGAATGAATTTTGATAAGTGAGCAACAGGTTTTCTATTTCTTGAACGCAAAGATGAGTCATTCTGAGGTTTAGACAAGGAATTTACGAGCGGAGTCTCCTTCTGTGCTTCGTCTCACACACGATATAACGAAGACTAAGCTGTTTCTTTTATTTTTCCTTATTTAGTGTTACATGTCATGACAATCAGTTACTCCGATATTTGAGACTGGATGTACATAATCTATTGTTTATTTTTCAACAAATATTTTGTTTTTTATTATTAAAAAAAGTTAGTTGGAAAAATAAGACGTGTCACGATGCACGTCCAAAGAAATTTCTTTCTCAACGTCAAATTTTTTTCTCCGATGATGAAGAAACACCGACATTAACAATCGGCTTATCGTCCAGCGAACAATATGAGATCGACAATTCATTTCCACCAACAGTTCGACCATCGTGGTTGCCGCTTCCTGTTCCGCTTAGCGCTCGATTAGATTCGACGCGCATAAGTGGTGCAGTTGGCGGTGATAACGACAGCGAACTAAATAATCAATCAACAACTACATCACAACAATTAAAATCTGTTACTAATATTCAAATCGCTTTGCCAGAAGTTGTAGCACCGATAAAATTGAAAGCTCTTTTACATGTTTACTTTAATGAGCATCCTTTATTAACCATCATTCCAGATTGTTTAAGTATCGAATTACAACTAAATACTGAAATGGTCTCAATTCCTAAGTTGATCAATCTAAAACCTTATTTAATTAATTGCAATGAAACACAATTATTTGAATTAAGAAACACACTTTATCTGTATCAAAAAACGCAACTGATATACGAAAAAGTGGTCGATGATGTAGTATTTGAACATGACAGTAAGTACAGTTTTCTTAAATTCTTATGTAAGTTTTATTGAATGCATAATAGATGCCATCTTAATTCGATCTATATATCCACTTTTAGCCAAGAAGTATGATGGTATTCAGCTGCGAGAGCAAATGGAACGACGTATGAATAGTGGTATTAATGTAAAACGAAAAGGTCGTGCACAGTCAACCGTCGAACGACGCCGAAGAAAAAAGAAACTTTTAGAACAATTACAGCCGCAGAACGATTAGTTTTTTACGTATTTTGATATATTTGTCTTCTGTACATTAGAATAAATTTTCTGTTTTCATCGTTAAAAATAAACTGCATAGATTTCTGGCAGATCTCATAATTCACTAAGCGCAAAGTATATTCCACAAATGATTGTATGATTATACACTAAGTGTTGTGGAGGGTGAGCAGCCATGAGAGTGAGCCACTCATGTGATTTAATCACCACAGACAACGTTATTAAATGAAATAAAACATGACTATTTAAAATAAATTGGCTTCCGGGCTCTACGTTAGGAAATAGTCATCTGGAGCGCAAAAAATAGCTAGAAAGAACCGAATTTAAAACAAAAGAGGTGGTATACCACTACCGGTTTCTACCTTAGCCAAAGGGTTTCATCAGGTGGCTTCTATCAAACAAACAGAACGCATTTCTACTATACATACTTATATGTTTTACTAAATTATAAAAGGATTCATTTCATTTACTATATACATATACACATTCACATGGCGAAAATTCTTTTCGCTTCAACATGAAAATAGAAAAACAAAAATTATTTTTCTCCGTCTGACTAAGTGACATGTGCGAACAAACAAACTGGGTAGTCGTTCTTCAACAAATATGTCAATCTAACGAAAGAGACTAACACAGATACGGCTTAGTTGGCGATATTCTCTAATGTTCTTAGTCTCTTGAAATACAATATGACAAAACATTTTTTACTATGCCTCTTAGACTAAGCAGAATTTTACTGCCTACTTATATGAGGAAAATTAAGGTCACTTAGAAACATACTTCATCCTGGCTGTTTGACAATTTGACTTTAAGAAACCGCATTTAAAGGCGTCTTTTTCACTTTTCGATAAATCATAACTCGCGTCGTTTTAATGTGCGTCTAAGAAATGATCCGTAAGAAAACGCATTCAGACGCGATTTCAAAACGTTTTTTTAATAGACGCACCTAAACGCGTTTTGAAACATCATTCCGCGGCTGCGTTTTGACGCGCCTCCATAAAGCGCGTCAAACTAGGTCTCATTTTGGTCGCGATTAGAAGACGCGCTTAAACACGTTTTTGTAACGCGCGTCTAGGCGCGCCGTAGAAATTATCCGTACAAACACGCGTTTGGACGCGTCGGTTGACGAAAATGTTTTGTAGCCGCGTTTCGACGCGTCTTTCTTATGCGCGCCTGTAACATTTTCTTACGAAAATGCGTGAAGACGCGTATTTTGATGAAAATAGTTACAGCCGCGTTTAAATGCGTCTCTCTCACGCGCGTTTAGACGCGTCAGAGAAATTAATCTTTATATATACGTTCATTTTTTCATTCTAAAGGTTTTGATTTTGTCAGCTAAAATTTTTGTCATTTGTTTAATTATTTCATTATCTTTACCATTATCTTTGACAATTTTCAAATCGTCGACTAATAATTTTTGATCATCGATACTTGTTTGTGAGCCAACAAATAATAGCCCAAATGAAATCTATAACAGAAAGGAAGTAATATTCCAGTAATAAACTAGACAGTTACTACTACTTACCGCTGTATCTTTCATCACACGCTTCATTTTATTATAGGCGTTGTTAGTTAAATTCTTTCCAGTATAATCGAAACAACAAGTAGCGAATCATTGGTTGATAAATGTTTCGTAATTTGAACATTGTCACATAGTTCTAATGTTAGACCTACAGCTACTTCAACTAATAAATTCTTAACATGTTTTTCAAAATCATTTGCATCTTCCTCATTATGCTCGTTCTGGTAAGTATCATTACCATTAACAATGATAAACCAAGGAAAAAAATGGTCATTTAATTTATTGTCATCTTCATTTTCACTTGATGTAGTGCTTTCGGTTTCATTCATATCATCAACTTCATTCTCGCTTTTCAGACTCGTTGAAATTTAAATTTCGACTCGAGTCAAACTTGCTCCTACTTAAAGGAACCATTCTGATTTGGCATCCTCTTCTTGTTCGGTGTCATCATCGGAACTTTCACTACCGATAGACTCCTCTTCTTCTCCTACTTCTTCTTCTTCATCCTCTTCGGAACTTTCTGTATCGTTGTTTTGCTGTTCATCGTCATCGCTGTTGTTTTCGTCACTACTTGAAGAACCACTGCTACTTTTACTAGTTTGATTATCTTCTATATGATTATGATGAACATGTTTCTTTGAATAACTTTCAGACGTGCTTTTTACTGACTTACTAAATTTTTTTCATGTTACTTACTCCTTTTTTGACAACAAAAACTGCTTTGTTGTCTTTTGTTTTATATGAAAAATAGAAATAAGAAGAAAAAGCGAATGCCATGTTCTTTCAAAAAGACAAAAACAAAATTCATTTATAACAGAATTAAAATAAAATGGTTGTGCAGCTGGTTGCCTGTTTCTTTCTCTCTTTAAATAGAAGTTAAATAGTAACTCTATTTTGTACGTAAATAAAATAACTCGTGTCAGAATAAAAATTTGTTCAAGAGGGAGCAGATCAGTTACTTTGAACACTTTGTACTCTCTATTAATGATCAGTTATTTTCCATTTTAAAACTCTCTAAAAAGTAGGTAAGTTACGTGAAATTCGTTTGAAAATTAATATCAAGACGAGGCATAAATCTTGACGATTATTGTGTGTTTAACGATTCCTGGTAGATATAGTTTCTATCAATCTGTCGAATTAAGTAGATGAGGCGGCACTCGTGAACTTTTCAAGCAAATATTCCGTACAGCCCCTTTTACTTTTGCGCTGAGTTAAAAATAATCAGCATCAACGCTTTTAAAGAAAAATGACATCACTCTTGGGAAGCTCTCATGTTCTGAGTGAGCAGAAGTTTTCTGGTTTGTATGAAAAATTTCAGAAAAATAGAGGAAAAAAAGCAACGACAATTATATGGGAGATAGCAAAACATGTAATTGTTAGGTCTATAATAAAGTAAACATGTTTTCATGTTGATTTCGTTCTAAGTGATAATATTATGAATGATTTGTGTGAAAAATAAGTTTTTTTTTTCCAAATTATGCAACTTTAAAATGATTTTCTCGTAGAAACGACACGTTTAACATCTAGAATATAATTCTGTTCAGTTAGTTTTTTGTTCGTTATCCAATTTCAGAAAATTTTCAAAATAACAATAATAATTGATTTTTCTCAGAAATTCGTCGACATTATACAAAAATGTTTACTGTTACAGGAGCAAAACATGCACTAATCTATAAATAAAATGGGATTCTGCGTCACCGAGCTTTCAAAAGGTTGTTTTAATTAAATGTCTGGTTATTCGAGCGACTCGAATTTGCTCACAAAAAAGTTTATTAGATAATGAATTTTTTTGGCTTAAAACCATTCTTACCGCGAATGTTTATCCATCCAAACTAGTGAAATGAATTATTAATAACACATTTGAAAGCTACTGCAATAGACACATCACTACTTCTTCTAAAGTAGTTGTTAATCACAATGATAAAATTAAGACGAATATTTGCTTTTATTATCTCGGAAGTGAATTAAAGAAATTTATTTTCAGTTTAAATTGAGATGTCTTCACAAAGGAGGGGGCCGCATAAGGTCGGGAATCGGCCTACTCTCTTTTTTGACTAAAAATGGATCCATATGTAGTAAAAAAGTGCCTCTATTCCGTTTTCGGTAAAATCAGATACTTTTGTCAGGTAAAAGCCGGTTAATTCCTGAACAATAGCATCTCAATAAG
>CAJNOQ010007388.1:0-12362 GCA_905250885.1 Didymodactylos carnosus
TGGCAACGGATTCAGATGGCTCCTGTTTTCGTTGTAATAACTGATCGAATCTAAGTTGAGATTGCGTGGATGAGGAATATCGATTTCGAAATTCTGTTTCAAATTCTGACCATGTTTGAAAGTCATTATCGTCGAACCATTTACCGACCGTCTGGGTTAATTTGCCTCGAACAATTTCCAACCGCTGAGCATCGGTGATTTCCGTATCACTCTTTGTTAGGTTCTTGATACTCCTCAGAAATTGTTCGACGTCCTCTGATGGTTGTCCGGAGAAACTGGGAAGGTCAGTAAATCTAGCCTTTCGAGCTAATGCAATTAATGAGTCAGACATTTTGATGATTTGAGACGATAAAACAGATGATGTTGTAGTTGCTGCGGTGGGAGACGGGCCGCTTGGTGTTGTAGTAAGCGAACTGGATTTGTGTTGTCGAGAAGGAGTATCGGTAATGTGATGATAAGAAATTAATGTTTGACAAGTTTCTTTTATTTTTGATCTCGTCCCCGAAGCCGTTATGAATAATTATGAAAAACCAACGAGTAATTCGGATTTCCCGATATTTATTGACATAGTGCAATTTTTAAAAAGAAAATCGAGCGTGATTCGTTCTCGATATTGTAAAAATCAATATGTCCAAAAAATGTGAACAGTGATGTCGCTAGCAGTAAGATGTCAATACAATCTTTCTTTGAGAAACATCTCTGGATTCAAAAACTTCGATAATGATCTCCTCATCGGTGAGATCTACAAACTGATCTTTCTTCAAGAAAGATCTCTGTTGGAATAAGAACACGGATCCACCGAAAAGAGTATTCCAAGCCCAAGAAATGGATTGCAGAACGAGAGCAGTCCTCGATAACTCTATTCACGAAACGCAAAGAAAGAAAATACACTCACCTCTTTTTTGAATCAATGTATGAGTAATTATGAATGAGTCTCCTTATAAGACGACTCTCACGGATGGAATATGAACAGTAAATGAAGTAATGAGTCTGCCTAAGGGCCGGCTCTCAATAGAATGAGTCTACCTTTCGGTCGGCTCTCAATACAAATGAGTCTACCTTTCGGTCGGCTCTCAAATAAGTTTCCAATCACAACTACCGCTAGTCTAATGTTGCTTGAGTTCGTTCTTCATCTTCAGATGATGAGGAATTATGAAGAAGTTGTCAGGGTCGCCAAATGTGAGCGATGGTCTCACTAAATTGAAGTTGATATTAAAAAAACCGATTGTTGCTGAAAGCGGAATCTGCTTTTATTGAAAACAAACTTAAACAAAAGAGATGAAAATGGACAAACACAAAACGAATAACAGGTGACGATGTGCACGATACGCGATGGTGTCTAGTAGTACTACCAAAAAATGAGAAACATACACTATATATATATCGGTGAATAAAACAGAGAACAAAGGAAAAGAATCATAGATATATATGAACGAGGGAGAAAACGAATAAATGTAGAAAAACAAGGGACTGGACGAAGGAAGAAAATAATTCTTCAATAATAGCACATGTAGGACCTAGAAGTCACGCGGGTAACCATGTGACGAGATGATGCAATAATATACGCATAGATCACGATTACGCGTTATGTGCAAGGCCTAGGCCTGTAACAGATAGATATACCATTCAATAGAGAATTTCACGAGCTTCAAAATGAGCCATAAATACGTCTTTCGGAAATATGCCTACATGGGTCAATAGTTGAAATACTTGTCCGATATAATGATTTTGACCTATCTTAGTGCTTTCACACTCCGTTAGTCGTTTTTCTGCCATAATGAAATTATGTATTGTTCCAAAACATACCACTGGATAGCCCTTGAAATTCTCTACAAAGTGAGCTGGTCACAATATCCAGATACGTGGGGTCTGTCATTAAAGATATTGAAAAGAAACTTTTGGGTGTTACCTAAGCAGTACCGTGTGTCATAGTCACAAGAACTCCCTTGTTTTTGACCTTTTAGCTGGAACCAATCTGAATAATGTTTTGAATAGCCCGAAGATTTTTCTATCAGATTAAGTGCATGTCGGCCTTTCATGAGAAAAGTTGATAATACAGCGTCTGGAAAACCTGACTGCTTAAAAACCAAGTCCTTAGTTTTTAGCGAGAAAATTTTGCAAACCATATAGCATGATAGAGCGAAAAATTCTGAGCAAAACAAGACTGCTCCTGGCATTCCATAGCGCTGCTTCACCGAAATATTTTGGTAACTTTGACGCCCCTTGTGGCTAGTGGTAAATCGACTGCAATTGCGTGAAAAAGCGCTATAGAATGCCGGAAGAAGTCTTATTTTGCTCAAAATTTTTTCGCGCTATCATGCTATATGGTTTGCAAAATTTTAAAAAATTTTGTACCGAATGGTTCTGAAATAGTTCTCATAGTTCTGCACAGTTCTGAAATAGTTCTCACAGTTCTAAATAGTTCTGAAATAGTTCTCATAGTTCTGCACGGTTCTGAAATAGTTCTCATAGTTACGAATCGTTCTCATAGTTCTCACAGTTCTGAAATAGTACTGATAGTTATGTATAGTTCTCATAGTTCTGTATAGTTCTCATAGTTCTGTATAGTTCTCATGGTTCTGAATAGTTCTGAACTGGTTCACAATGGGTAGTTCTCATAGTTCTGAAATAGTTCTCATAGTTCTGAATAGTTCTCGTAGTTTTCAATGAATGGTTCTCATAGTTCTGTATAGTTCTGAAATAGTTCTCATAGTTTTGTATAATTCTCACAGTTCTCATGGTTCTCAATGAATAGTTCTCATAGTTCTGTAGAGGTCTCATAGTTCTCAATGAATAGTTCTCAGAGTTCTGAATAGTTCTGAGATAGTTCTCGTAGTTCTGAAATAGTTGTTATAGTTCTGAGTAGTTTGCTTTCTGTTTGTCTGGGCTTGAAAGTTCTCATAGTCTGCATAGTTCTGTATTGCAGTCTTTGAATTGACATCTATGAGGAGGAGAAGGAGTGCAGAACGAAATTATAGTAATGCAAATGGAAACACTAAATTATATTTTATAATATTAAAAGAATATTAAGGATAAATTAATTGTAAAATTTAGTTTTTATTAATTATAAACTTAAAGTATTCGACTTTCTTCTTCTTTTGTATGGTAAAAGAAGAAGAAGAAGATTGGAGATGATGAAAACTCCTCTTCTCTTAAGACGAGAGAAGAAGAAGTAGAAGAAGTTTAGAATTTTAGTTTAAAAATTTTGAAGAAGATAAAAACTGATTCTTTTAATGAATTGTCGACACGAAGATAATGTGTCTCCACATTTCGCGTCACTATGAAACATAAAATAATAATAAAAATCAATTATTAACTGATTTCACTCGCTCTATACAAAGAGCGCATAGCAGAAGTTTCTCAAACTTTTTAAGAGAGAGAGAAAATAAAATATGTAACAGCAAGCGGCCGTTACACCCCTCCGCTCGCAAACCTATCTCCTCCTAGAGTTTAGGAGATAGAGCCTTGATTCTTACGTCATTCGAACCGCCTTGAAACCTACAACAAACTGACGTATCCTTTTCTGAAATTCTTTCTCATTGCTGAGAACATTCATTTTTTCTAAATCTGAGGCGAAAAAGTCGTAATTCTGCCAGTAATTCTCACTTTTCTCAATCAGAACTCAACTTTTATGCAATACAAACATCATATTTGGAAGCAGGATCGAAAACGGAGCTGACTGATGTGTCTTTCTATCCTATACGAAGTACTTCGATTTTCTTCGAATTTTCATGTTGAAAAGTCGTCCATATTTTCACCAAAGAATTTCAGAAGAAGGATACGTCAGTTGGTTGAACGTTTCAAGGAGGGAGTCGAAATCGAAGCCTTCTAAAGTTTAACGAGATATTGCGCACTTCCCATGGGTGTTGGACCTTGAAATACATTGTTCTATAGGCAGTTCTTCCCGCTGATGCATTTCGAAGGTCCTACGACATTGTGGAGCTGAGATATTGCATGTTTCATAAAAACTTGCGATTTTTCGAAAAAATGCCAGCTCTTAATTTTTCTCGTCGAAAAGGCGCACTGAAATTTTTTTGAATAAGATATTCGTGACCGGCGCAAAATTCTGCGTCGAATGGTGTATCTTTCGGCCAAAAATAAAATAGTGCTTTACCTTTGAATGCGGAGCGCCTTATATTTGAAGAGAGAGGAAGTTGCAACTACTTGGGTTATAGAACTGCGGTTTGCGACAAAAGACTTACTATTCAATGTCAGTAAAGGGGAACGATTTTAAAATCCAATCTGACGTATTAACTGCAGCTATTTCCGACTTCATCTTTTTATTTCAGTTATAATTTTCTGTGGAATTTTCGGCCAGTAACGGCCATTATCAACACAAAAATCTAGAGACTCTAGAAATAGTTGCAGTTAATATGTCAGATTAGACTTACTATTAATTGTACTTTTGACCTAGGCAATTAAAATCAAGTTTGAAGTAAGTCGATTGAGCACGGTTGGTCGTGGCTTATCTGGAATCTCTGTTAAGGATAAGCAATGCTCACATATATGATCGGTGACGAATTCATGTTCTTTTAGATGGAATTTTAGAGCAGAAAAGTCTGCTCTCAACCCACAGTATAGAGCGTCAGTTCTTCTCTTTAATGTACAGGATAGAAAAGTGAAATAGAAAGTAATTGGTTTTTGGAAATAGTGCCACGAGTATTTAGATGAGAAGGATTGTGAATAACAGCAGACCGCTGCATGATCGCAGTACTGTACTCAATGTTTCATTAATTAAGCAAATATCATGTGAATATGTCTAGTCACTCTGTACAGTAACGTATAACATAGGTATTACAGCCTGGTGCTAGTGGTAAATAATAAACATTATAAGTACCACCATTCGTTATGCTCATTGTTGTTGCAAAGTAACAAGGATAAGTACTACCATCATAAAAACAAGCAGTTCCGGAGACTATTTGCCCATAATATGTGGGCAGTGTACCAGAATAGTATACTGGATAGGTTGTTCCACAATAACCCATAGCTGGTGGCTGAACATTCAATATCTGGGTGCCCGATAATCCAACGACACGGTACCAGCCAACAGCCATACTACAATCTGAATAGCATCCAGAACAATAATAACTATACACTCTTGTCGAATCATTCAATGATGAATAAGTTGTACATTGTGATGGCAATGCTGTCGTTGTTGTTGCTAAATAATAAAAATGTTTGCAATTTTTTGACTCCTAACATTTTTTTTGTCAGTCTTTCACTTTCTAAAATATTTTCAGCTCTTTAGAAGGAAGAGAAAACTTTTTAAATAATAGAATCAGTTAGCTTGAAGTGTTTCCTTCAAAATGAGACATCTCCCAGCTCTACGAAGCGTTTGCTTAAAAAGTCGTAGTGATTTTGTAAGGATCCTCCACTCGACTCTAGAAGATAGAGATCTAGTCAAATCTCGTTCTCAGATCCTTTCGAGCTTTCTTTCTTTATTTTCACTTAGTCAGACGACAGTTAGTTTTCTTTAAAAGGTTAGTCAGTATTCATTTTCCTTTCGTGAATATATACATTCATTTTCTTAGTCATAGACTGTTTCTCTTTTGTTTAATTTATTTTTTAGTTTTCAGTTTTCCTTTACTACACACACATATAGATTATATGTATGTTCATTTTCGTTCTAGTTTTTTCTTTTTCGTTTCTTATATATAATCTCTTAGTTTGCCAGCCTGACTTGTTATTCGTATTTTTCATTTTTTCAAATATATTCGTATCATCACTGGTATTCGATTTTTTCATGTGAGATAATATATAGATCATGTTTTTCTTACAAGTTCAGTTCGAAAAATAAACATTGGCAGCGACATTCTAAGTGGTGCACTAGCCAAGTTATTGTATTCAACATCGACAATAATCAACGAACCGGATCGTCAACAGCCTGGCAACACATTCTTAATTAAGGGGGGGCGGACCCCATTTTTTAGTTTTTAACGTTTAAAAGTTTACAGAAGTTTAAGAGCTTTTCTTAAAAAGTTCACTGTTCATTAAAGAAGCGTGTTCTAACGAGAAGACTGGCTCCGATCGATCAAGGAGATCGAACTGCCTATATGCTGAAATTACTGCGAACTTTGAATGAAGTTCGGTTAATTAAAATTTGGTTTTTCCTTGAAATGGCGATTTTTCCGAAAATTAGTATTTTCTAAGAGCCTTGCCACTGATTGTGGCTCAACAAAGCACGATGGAGAAAACCTTTTGCTGGCAAAACTCTTTCTTAGGTGCCAAATGGGGTACTGGGTGTAATACGTTTTTCAGTGTAACGGAAAAGTTTTGAGAAAAATCAAATTTAAGAATTTAAAATTATTAAAAAACTTAAAATTCAATTTTTCCGTTACAATGAAAAAAGTATTACACTCAGTACCCCATTTGGCACCGAAGAAAGAGTTTTGCTAGCAAAAGGTTTTCTCCATCGTGCTTTGTTGAGCCACAATCAGTGGCAAGGCTCTTAGAAAATACTAATCTTCGGAAAAATCGCCATTTCAAGGAAAAACCAAATTTTAATTAACCGAACTTCATTCAAAGTTAAGAAAGAGTTTTGTCAGCAACAGCTTTTTTCTATCGTGGTTCGTTGAGCCGCAATCTGTGGCAAGGTTCTTAAAAAATATTACTGTCCGCCCTAGGATATAAGACCGGTATTTGTTTTCTGAATAATTCAAAGACGATAAATGGTAGAGATTTGCGGTTTTCGGCAATCGAAAGAGGACAGTTTAATCTATATTTTCATCAGCAAAGCGTTTTTTGAACAAATTTCTGAAATCGGTCTTTCAGAGCGTCTCTGGAAAACTGTTTCTAGGTTAAGCATTTTACGTAGCAAGCAATCGATTTTTTTTCATGGATAGATAGTTCAAAGTGTCTTCTACAAAACAAGATCCAAACTAAGGTTTCGCTTTGCTCTGTTCAGGAGCTCCGGACGTTTTTTCCGGAGCCATGAGATTGCTCTATTCTTCGTTCTGGGACCTTCTGAAATCATGAAAACATAGATTATCGACCACGCTGAATCTCTTGGCAATGTTAATGTTCAGAAGAAGGTGCAAGAACGGAGTGAAAACCTGTAATAGGTGAAACAACCCGTTTTGGGTCATTTTCATCAAAAATTAAAAAATTCATAACTCAGTCAAAAGCTTATTGTTTTGAAAAGCAAATATACAGTTTTGTAGCGCTTGAAAAGCTAATTCGATGACGTACCGTGTGATTATTTTCAAAGAACGGTTGATTTGTAAATAAAAATGTAAATCGCTGAATTGCTCATAGTCGGCGTTAATTAGGATTAATTAATGATTAATCTATGTCCCAGCGCAGCTTTTTCTAAAATATCTTAAATGCGATCATAGCTAAAAGTGATTCGCGATCAAAGTACACTAGAATCATGTTTGTATAATTAGTTTTGATTAAACAGTTAGGTTTTTAAAGAAAGACTCAGGCGTTAAATTTTTTGCTAAAATTTTATCTTAATTAATTTATAACTCTGTGAATACTTGTCAGCTCTCCGAAAACAATGCAGGATATATGCAGTCAAGTATTCTCTACAATCTGAGAATGTCTAATAGTACCTTTTGTGGGGGTCCGCCCCCCCTTAATACAATTACATGTCGACTTCACAAGAAAATAAATATCAAACAAGAACAACAACGACGATTAACAAGACAATAAATGAATTCGCAGAAGAACTTCCACCGAGAACAAGGATGTCTAAATCAAAAACAACAATGGACACACATATCAGATCACCAACAAACAACAGTGAACCATCCTTACCACTATTACAAGAAAAAGAAGGACAAAATGATGATCAATTTGGCAGGACAGAACATACACTTCCATTATTATAATCAATACTTACCAACAATCAACCACAACAACGAGAATTTACAGTCAATCATCCATTATCACAAGACGATATAGATATGTTCCAACAATATCCAGTATCTACATATAATGGCCCAAAATTTGTGGGTTTACCAAAGAAGATCCATGCCAGTGGTTTATTAAAATTGATAGTATATGGAAAGATGTTAAGGAAGAAATACGACTTAAATTACTTTCTCAAGTACTAAGTGGTGATACATTAATATGGTATTGCAGAAATCAGAACAAAATTAATACATGGGATGAATTTATTAATATGTTTTTTGATAAATATTCTATAAGCAAGCTGCAACCATTCTTAACACCAGAACATCAACATCAACAATCGTCATTGGATTCAATAAAACCTTAGCAGCCACAATCATCAGCGGATACAGCGTCACTTGTTCAACAAATAATGGTGGAACCTACTCACTTACAACAGAAGAAAGATTTTGTCGTTCCATTTCATGGTCGACCAACAGAACATGTAACCAAATGGGTGAAAAGCATTAATCACTATTTCGATGTGGTATCAACATATGGTAACAAGCAAATATTAGCTTATCAATATGCACCAGGGTTTTTAAAAGATAATGCACTTGAATGGTGGTTGAAACATAATCGACACTCACATGACTGGAACTCATTAACGCAACAATTAATACAACAATTTCCACCGCCATTAGATCACATTGATAAACAATTGATATATCAACAGTTATATAGTAGAAAACAACAAAACGATGAATCTGTCACGAAATACTATTATGATGTTATACATTTATATAATCAATGCGATAATTCCATATCAGATCGAGACAAAGTTGATAAATTAATCCATGGTTTGAAAATATCATTGTACCAAGAAGCCATGAGGCAACACATTGGATCCCAATGTCAAACACCCAATGAATTATCGATAAAATTACAACAAATGGAAATTATTGAAAACATCATTGCTTATAGACAATGTGAAACACAGTCATCAGCAATGGACAATACCAACAGTCGACAACCAGGATACTATAGACAAAGAAATTATGCTGCATTTAATCCACAGAATAATTATTATCAACAGACATATTATACAACATCACAACAACATGATTCGTATTCAATGTCCAATCAATCAAATGATCAACGACGACGGACTAACGTTGTTTGTTATATATGCCAAGAACGTGGCCACATTTCAAAATTTTGTCCCAATCAACATTTAAACTAATAACAGAGTCGCCGGATGGTAGCGCCTCTGTAATAACAACAAATCCATCACCACTAACATTTATTACAGTCCCGATTAATGGTAGTAGAATCAAATGTATGGTAGATACAGGTGCAACCAACACATTCATACACAAGTCATTATTACTCAGAATGTGACATAAACCAATTAGAAAATTAAAAGATAAATTTATATTAGCCGATGGTGGTACAACAATTGAAATGGATGGAACGGTGGAAATTCTATTACCATTCCACCGCAACACGAAATCAGCATTCAACTTATAACACCTATTTCAGCAGCGCACACCGTCATTTTTCACCCAAATCGGATACTTCAACATCACAAATTAATCATTATACCGCATGCATTGTTATCCATCAACAATTATCGGACGTACATCACAGTTGGAAATCTAACTAATAGACTGTGTACGATACCAACACATACAACAATTGGAACAATCAATGTACAACCACCTGAAATTCAGTGTTTCAACATCCATTCACATAAATCAAATATATCCGATACATTAAAGACGGAACAACATTCACCACCAGACAACTCTGATCATTTGAACAATGTTTTTGATCAATTATTGAACCATCTCGATAATCCACAAGAGAAGATGAAAGTTCGGCAGTTAATGGAAAAGTACAGTAAAATATTTGATACAAGAACACCAACAATTTCCAAAATAACAGCTCCACCGATGATTAAAACCGGAGATCATCCACCGATTCATTCAAGAATTTACAAAACCAGTTCTTTCAGACAACAACATATTTCAACAACAATCGATGATCTGATAAAAGCAAAACAAATACAAAAATCATATTCAAGTTAGTCATCACCTGTCATTTCGGTTAAGAAGAAAGATGGCACGTATCGGTTTGTCATTGATTATCGTGCACTAAACAAAATAACAATAAGAGATTGTTATCTAATACCAAGGATTGATGATACATTAAACCGATTAAATGGAAATAATTATTTTACCAAGCGGGATCTTAAAGGCGGTTATCATCAAATACCAATACACCCAGCAGACAGAGACAAGACAACATTTGTCACAAGCAACGGCATCTTTCAATTTAACGTGATGCCACAAGGACTAAAAAACTCACCATCAGATTTTCAACGTATTATGTACGATTTGTTAATCAATACAAGATGGGATTATTGTCTTGTGTATATTGATGATGTTATAATATTCTCACAAACACCTGAACAGCATTTAAACCATTTGGAAGAAATATTATCGGTGTTACAACAGGCCAACCTACAACTTAATCCCGATAAATGTTCGATGGTCAAGCCCGAAATGAATTAGTTGGGCCATACTATTAACGTTCAAGGTCTTAAACCACTGCAAGACAACATTGAAGCTATCATGAAACTGCCAAAACCAACATCATCCAAACAAATCCATTCATTCATTCAAGCAGCTAATTATTATCGAGATCATATCAAAGATTTTTCTAAAATAGCTGCACCATTATACCCATGCACGAAGAAAAATGCCAAATTTCAGTGGACCACCACCGTCGAAAAGGCATACAATGAAATCAAACATCGTCTTACAACATCACCTCTATTGTTAAGCTTTCCTGATGACACATCACCATTGATATTATGTACAGATGCTTCTGGTGAAGGTATTGGTGGCATTCTCAAACAAAAGACATCAGATGGTTTGAAAGTCATCAAATATTTATCAAAGAAATTCAATCCAGCACAGAAGAGATATTCAGCCACAGAAAAGGAATGTCTTGGAATGGTGTGGTGCATTCAAAAATTGAAAGAATATTTATGGGGACGATCTTTCATTGTGGAAATGGATCACTGCCCGCTATGTAGTTTCAATAAAAAGAAGTATAACAACGGTCGTATTGATAGGAGGGCTGTCGAGTTGTCGGAATATGATATTCAACAGATAAAATACAAATGTGGGAATTGCAACTGTGATGCAGATTTATTACCTCGGTTTCCCATCAGTGAACCAGATGATGACGATGAACAACCAACACAGCAATGAATATTTCAACAAAACGAATTGTTTTCAAGTTCTACAATCAACGTCATCACAAGGTCCAAGTGTAAACATCTTCCAACTACATCACCACCAGTAAATTTACAGCCAAATACAACGATGGCAAGGTCTAAAACAAGCAAAACCATCAATATCAATACATCTACATCACCCATCATTTCAGATTCATCGCCACCAACAAGTATGATGTCAACATCCAATACGCCATTATCACTCATTGATTTCAATATTTCACGAATCAAACATGGACAACAAACTGATTCATTTATACAAGCAAGAATTTTAGACATCAAGAATAATCCACACAAGTTTCCAGACGATGTTGTCAATAATCAAATTTTATACAAATTAGTGTCAAGAGGCGGTTCATCCAAAGTGAAATTACCGTGGATTCCAACAACAATGGTGCACGATATATTATCAGCATATCATGACCATCCATAGAGTAGTCATTTTGGTATTCGCCGTACCTATTACAAGATTAAAGACAAATATTGTTGGATCAATATGTTCGAAACAGTGAAACAATATATTCGTTCCTGTCAACAATGTGTCAGGTTCAATATACAACGACGAAAACAACCAGGATTATCACAGAAAGAAGAACAAGGAGTGTTCGACGTAATGCAAATGGATTTTTGGAAATCACCCGTTCGATCTTCGGATGGTAATCAATACGTATTGATAATCACAGATCGATCATCTAAATTTATCTTTGCCGAAGCCTTGTCGTCCGAAACTGTCAAAGACGCTGCTGCAACGTTAGTTGAAGATATTATATTGAAACATGGTGCAATCAATTATTTACAATCAGACCAAGGAACGCATTTCAAGAATTTGAGCATTCATACCACCACTGGTTACATTCCATATGAGTTGGCTTTCAACAGAAAATTACGTTCACCATTTGATCCACCATCATCAACCATTATTATGTCAAAACCAAATGATTATTGGAAAAAGGCAAGCAAATTTAAAACAGTCGCTATTACGGCTGCACGATTTAACATCCAACAGCAACAAGAATTGAGTAAACAAAGATACGATATACGGCGTGCAAATATTCAATACAAAATTGGAGATTTAGTATGGATTAGAATCCTAACAGGCAGATCAAAATTAGATCAACGTTTCCATGGTCCGTTTAGAATAATGCACAAATTTAATGACGTCAAATATATTGTTGAACATGAAGAAGAACATTATGAACAAGAACACCACAGCAACAACATG
>CAJNOQ010007389.1:0-12361 GCA_905250885.1 Didymodactylos carnosus
CAGTATATCTTTCAAGAGTTAAATCTCTAAATATCTAGGTATCCAGGGTGAGGGTGAAAGTTCGTAGCCTCACCCTCATCCTGGATACCTATATATTTAGAGATTTGACTCTTGAAAGATATACTGAACAGTTACCGTTACTTGTACGGTAACTGCTTGCACGTTATCGTTACAAAGAACGGTAACCGACCAGCAATTACAGATACTGTAACGATAATGGTAACTGTCACAGCCCTAGTTTGAACAAGAATTATTTCAAATTTCGTTTCTTCTTTTAATCTTTTTATCCCGGGTTACAATTAACGAGATATTCGAGATCCAAAAGTTTATAGGTCCCTACGGCTTGTCCAAATGTAACGGTGTGGGACACAGTAATTTGCTTTCTTCTCGAAAACTGTAGGAGCTAGAAAGTTCGTCCTAGCTCGACGCAGCTCACCAAACTCTACTTATATAAAAATGAAGACTTTCGGTTCAAGACTCAAGATTCCAGAAAGATTTTTCGGCGAGTAACGCTGTGACAGAAAAGGTTCCTATTTTTTTAGAACTCTTCATACAGCCCTGATTTCCAGCGAACTGAGCTGTGCATCTGAAAAGTTTCTAGAGGCAAGTTTAGAGGAGCTAACGAGCTTTCTTTTGGTAAAAAGACTTTTTTCCAAACCTATCCACACGCCTAGAAAAGTCGATTTTGTAAAGTAACGCTATGACATACTTTTTTGTCACACCATTTTTAGGTACTAAGCGTTGTTCAAAAAACTTCATATTTACAGTCTGTGTAGTTTTAGGTTTCCTGAAAAGACTCCAGTTGAAAATAAAGCTCGGAAAATTCTCTGAGACTTTCAGATCAAGACGGAAGTTGAAAAGTCCAAACAGTCACTGTATCTCGACTGAAAAAATAGATCTCAAAACAAAATGAGCCATATTGTAAAGAATTGAATTCTCTAGTCAATTATATATTTTTAAAATTTTTTGAACAAAATGTCTAGGTCAGAAAACTGAAATAAAAGTTTTTAAAAATTTTAAATTAAAATTTTTATACTGAAAATTAATTTTTCTTCAAAAACAAGTCAGATTCGTGATCGGCATGAAAAGCTGCGTCTAGTGATGTGGCCCTATTGATTTCCCGATGGAAAAAATTCAAAAAGAATTTGATCAGCGAAGTGTCGCGTAACATAGACAAGCCGCCTAGTCTACTGGGTGAAAAGCGACTTTTAAACTGACAAATATGGTGGATATTGCTATAACTGCAACAGAGCATAAAAGAATGGAAACAGGGAATAAAATACTGTTCAATTTTTGTTTAAACTTTATATTTTCATCTAATTAATTTGTAATACAAATAAGTTCGTACTTTTTCAAGAAATCTATAAATGGTTGGATGAGTCATCATATACTGGGACACAGACCAAACGCAAAAATCGTCATTTTTATTGTACATCGCTAAAGAATTTTCTCTATAAATTATAAGCAAAACTTCTGAGCAAAAGAATTCATTCCAGGTGAAAAGTAAGTTGTATTTGCGAACAAAAAGAGACGATTAAATATCACCTACTTGATTGTCCTTTCTACACAGTTGTTCTATTTAAAAGAATGACCATTTTGATTCGTATTTTATTCTCTTCTTTTTACACGACTCTTTTTGAATATGGTCATTTTACTGTTGGGAATGATGCTGCTATTATATTATAAAGAAAAAGTGGTTGTGTCGACTACTGAATGATAAATTTTTTCTTTCTGTTATGATCTGTACCTGAATAGCTTTTCTTCTTCTCTCATCTTTTCTTCACATCACATTTTTTTTCACATATATCTATATATTTTTTCTGTTGTTCAAAATTTTTCTCAACGTTATTCTCTTTTCTTTTTTTTTGTATCATTCAAGCAGATTACACAAATTTTTCTTTACCAAACAAACACACACGTACAATGATCTTCGTCAATTTCTCTGTTCGAAGTAGTGGTGGCATAAGGATTACTTTTTAGTATTACTCTCCCTAGTAAAGTAATACATGAGTAATAGATAGATGATGCAACTTTCTACGTTAAACAAATGATGAAAATAAAGAAAAGGAAAACAGAAGAAAATTAAAAGAAACAGTGGTTGTGACCAGTGCATCTTATAAATAAAAAAGTTATTTTTTTCACATGAGTTTATCTAGAAAAAAAGTCATGTTTTACTCTGATAGATTTTTCAAAAATCTGATGATCAATATAATGAGTTTCCACAATTCCATGACTTTTGATGCAGTCTCTATGACTCATAAACTTTGCTCATACTCTTTTCTGGATCTACTGAACGTTTTTAGTTCATGCACTCTGCTTGTTTAGCTTATACAAGAGTTTTTCTAAAATCTCGTGGTTTTCACGTAGTTACTATTTTGCTGTTTGTTCAACATGTTTTTCTCAGCGCGTCAAGTTGCACAAGTCATTTATATCGTAATAAGCTTTGAATTTCTGCAAAAGTCAATCTGTTTGATTCTGCTTGTTATCTGTATAAGAATTACTTTTGTGTGCTATATTCATGCAAAACATTACATAGTCGAACTTTTTCTTTAAAAGTATCGTAGATAACTACGCAACGATAATTATTCATTAAAAAAAATGATTTACGAGCAGAAAATTTTGATGTCCATCTGCTATTAGAAAAATATTCTTTGTCTTAGCTTGATGTTGACTTCTTTTACAAAAAGATTTATATTTTCAATGGAACATGGAGCGCACTTAAGGGGGGACTTTTTTATTTTTGTTTTTTATTTTTCATTTTCTTAAGGGGAGACTCCCCCAGGTTTTTACATCATATTGTAGCTCATGTCGACTTACATGTATGGTGAGACATTTTCAACCTCCAGGACACGTTCTTCTCATTTCTTTTTAACTTTTAAAACTTTACAGAAATTTATGAGTTTTTTCCTAAAAGGTCATTGCTCATAAAAGAAGGACGTTCTAACGATAAGACTAGCTCCGATCGATCGAGGAGATCGAACTGCCCATATGATGAAATTACTGGGAACTTTGAATGAAGTTCGGTTAACAAAAAGTTTGTTTTTTCTTAAATGTTGATTTTTCCGAAAACTAGTGTTTTTTAAGAGCTTTGCCACTGATTGTGGCTCAACGAAACCCGATGGAGAAAAACTTTTGCTGACAAAAGTTTTCCTTAGGTGCCAAATGGGGTACTGAGTGAAATACTTTTTTAGTGTAACAGAAAAATTTTGGGAAAAATCAGATTTAAGAATTTAAAATCATTAAAAAGCTTAAAACTCAAAACTTCTCAAAATTTTTCCATTACAATGGAAAAAGTATTTTTCGGAGCCATGGGACTGCTATATGCTTAGTTCTGGGACCTTCTGAAATCATGAAAACATAGATCATCGAACAAGCTGAATCTCGTGGCAATGTTAATTTTCAAACGAAAGTGCAAGAACGGAGTGAAAACTTAGGCGAAATTATCTATTTTGGACTATTTTCATCGAAAATTGAAAAATTCATAACTAAGTCAAAATCTTATTCTTTCGAAAAGCAAATAAACAGTTTTGTAGCTTTTTCTAAAACACCTTAAATGCGATCATAACTAAAAACGATTGTCGATCAAAGTACATTAGAATCACGTTTGTATAAGTAGTTTTGATTAAGCAGTTAAACTTTTAGAGAAAGGCCCAGTCATTAAATTTTTTGCTAAAATTTTATCTTAATTAATTTATAATTCTGTGTGAATACTTATCGGCTCTCCGAAAACAATGCAAGATATACGCAGTCAAGTATTCTCTACAATCTCAGAAGGTTTAATCGTACCTTTTGTGGGGATCCGCTTCCTCTGAAATAAAATAGATCAAGGCTTCATGACTGAGACCGCTTTTTTTTATGATTATCAATTAGAGTTAAAAAGCGGTCTCAATCTGAAAGTAAAAATTTTATAATAGAAAAAGCGGTTCCAGTTTGGAATAGAAAGTTTATTCTTTTCACATACTTTGTACGCTGTTTATAATTTCGAATCATTCTGTAATTGAGAATGATTGGCTATTGTAGACACAGAAACTGATTGAAATATTTTTCAAAATTGATGCTTAAAACGAAATTGAGCTGAGAATGACATTGTTGGATCGGGTGAGACTATAAAAATGAATGACATTACCTTAGAACACATTATCTCAATTCGATTTCCTCTATTATATCTCCAACTCTACACTTTTCTCATGTCAAAACTGAAAAAAAACTAACATGATATATTATATAAAAGTTGCTTATATCCTTTAAGGCGCTCAGATAAAAACGGAACTAAAAAATGGGTCTGTACTAGTAATTCTTGTTTGTGTTCATTAACAATAAAAGATGAAGTTATAATTGGTAGAATTACTTCAATAGAAGCCTGGATTTAGAAGCTTATCAAGCAAACATTACGATCATTAAGTTACCATTATATAATTGTGTTAGATAATGATTCTAATTTTAAAGATGATGATGAGTATGAACCTAAAATATAACTGTCCTGTTTGTGGTATTACTTCTATTGTAATATATTTGTTTGTCTAAAGTAGCGAAGCATTCCTAATTACAGAGTGATTCAAAATTATAAACAGTGTACAAAGTATGTGAAAAGAACAAACTTTTTATTCCAAACTGACGAGGGAACGTTCCCAACTGATAAATAGTTTTCGGGCTAAAACCTAGTGGACCATAGGTAGTCGACCATGCTGATTCCGAATATCAACACGAGTCGTGCTGCTAGGCCTTCAGAGGCTGGTTTTTATAGAAAATCAGTTTTCCAGAAATTCCAGAAAATCTCTGAAACTTTTCTTAGTAAGTCATGTTTGTAGCGCGCGAAATTTTGATTAAAATGAGACATCCCCAGTTCTGTATGACCTTTCTTTGCAAAGTTATAGAATTTATAAGAAGAGCCCTAAATTCCTTTTTCCTTTTTCTTTCTATATCTCTGAGCTGACACTGAACATTCTGGTTTTCTATAAAACCAGTCTCTGGAGGTCTAGCAGCACGACTCATGTTGATATTGGGAATCAACATGGTCGACTACCTATAGTCCACTAGGTTTCGGTCCGAAAGCGATTTATCAGTTGGGAACGTTTCATCGTGAGACCACTTTTTTTACTACAAAATTTTCACATCCAGATTGAGACCACTTTTTAAATCTAATTAATAATCATCAAAACAAACAAGTGGTCTCAATCATGAAGCAGTCAAATAGATTATTTTTCAAGAGTTTCAATGATTTGATTAAATTTTGACGGAATTATGCTAAATTTTGTTTTTCTTGTAGCTAATGTTAGACTATTTTCTTCAAAATGTATTATCATTCTCGTTTTATTTTGAAAATAATCGTTGATATGAGATTGAGAGCAGAGATGAGCAACTCCTCCTAAGTTCGACTTCAACTAAGCTCCAACTCCAATACCGACAGGAACTTAATTTGAGAGAACCAGACGAACTACATGTTACCATTTGAAGTATTTTTTAATTTTACAGAGATATCAGCGGTTATAACAATACACGGTGTGGATAAATGGGCAAGAATAATCCAGTGCGTTGACATAAGGTTTCGTTTTCTTTTCTGTGTGTTTCTTCCAGATCATTCTTCTATAATGTCAATTCAGAGAGAACAGGTAATTCTGTAGACGTGGGAGAACAGATGATAAAAAAATAATACAAAAGAAATAGACATAGGAAGAGACTTGTTTCGATCAATCCTAATGTGATCACTGCAGAAAGCAGTGAAATGCAAATTTTTAACTGAATTTGTGGAGTTGAAAAATTTTAACTCAACTCAACTCTAATCTAATAAAAACGCAACTCCAATTCCACTAAAAAGAAGCTCAGCTTCGGAGTTGGAGTTATCCATCTTTGATTGAGAGTGTTCGATAATTTCTGTTTTTAGTTATTCTCGATGTATGATGAGTTAGATATAGTTATTTCACAAAAATGCTTTTTCTCCACAGACCATATGAGACATGAATTTCGAAATTGAGCAGCGTTACAAGTTGAAAAATGCTCTTACTAGAATCAAAATAGTCAAATTTTGCTACAATAAAGAATATTCCCATGTGTTACCGTTATCATCCCGAAAATAAATAATCTTAGTTTTCAATACAAACGTTGTTGGACTCGAAAAACTGAATTTTACCTGAAAAACTAAGAATTTTTGAAAACCTATAACTCAACTCTGGTAAATATGTACATTTTTGTGCACTCATCATAGATGCAAGATATGCTGCCGAATATTTTAATGCGATTTTGAGTCAGATTAAAGCATTGAAAACTTTTGAAAACTGACTGTAGTGAAAATCTCTTTTTCTGGAAACACCCGTCTAATAATAAACACCCGTTCGGAAAATAATCTTTTTATTTTAACCCTTTCAGGCCGGGTAGCTGTGAGAAGTGAGAGAATGTTTTTTCTCTTGAAATGGGTTGAAATGATGATCACTTCTCCAATTAAAATTTCCATCTTCTTCATCTGACGACGAGCTTGTATCACCATCTTCTTTCTGATCATAGTCAATATTAGCAAATATTTCATTGATTTCTAAATCTTGATCCATTTTTATCTGAAAAATTCACAAAAAATATTTGAATCACTCCTAAAAATTTTCACTGGCTTGTAAAATCAAACTTTTTTTTCTTTATTTTTCTTTACTATTTGTGTCACAAAAACACTGAAAAGAGTAGCTGAAATATGTTACATAATATTTTTTAAAAATATTTTATTAAAAAAAGTCAAAAAAATTCGATTTTTGCACACAAATTTGACCTATTTAAACTGAAAGGAAAAACTTCTCTTTTTGCGTTTTAAGTGAAGGCCTAACAAGCTTTAAATATTTGTCAAAAGATGATACTTGCATCGTATAGTTTTCCTAAAAAAGGCACTGGGATATATATATCCCACCCGGTCCCAAAGGGTTAAATCATTAAGTTCAGATGAACAGATTTTTTTTATGGATAGACAGCGCGAAATGTTTAGATCCTGAATATATAATAATTTTAAATTCAAACCAATTTCATTCATTACAAAAAATGTTCTTTCTCAGAGTTTGACTAGTATTTAGCCTCTTTTTTAGTAATAAAATTTTCCCTAAACATTTAAGGAAGAAATAAATAAAATATTCATAAGATCAAATGTATCATCGTAAACTGAATAATTTGATGCTAAAAAATAATAAAAAAAAATGAGGATTAGTCTTTAAAGGTTCAACTAACAATTTCTGTAGGAACAAAATATATACTTAATAAGTTTCATCTTCATCGGAACTGTCATCACTATCTTCTGATAGTAGATCGATATCTGAATATTTTTCTTTTAAATAATCATAAATTGTCATTCTATTTAATGACTTTGCTAATTCACACGGTGTCATAATATAATTAACTTTTTCACCATTTAAATGAATATCATCGATTAAATATTTTATCATTGATAAATTATCATCATTTCTTATCGCCATATGAATTAGATTATCACCCGTCAATTTATCATATACATTTACATCAAAATTTCCATTTGAAATGAATAATTTAACACATTGAAGATTATTATTTTGAACAGCTAATTGTAAAGGTGTAAACTGATCAATATTTTCTTTATTAAATATTTCACATATATTAATTGATTTTTCATTTAAATAATTTAGAATAAATTCAATTGTCTCATATGATTTATCATTGTTAAGCTTTGTTGATGCTAATAAATGGAATACATTATTTTTTCGATAATCCAAATCGTATACGAGATTTAAATGTCGTTCAAGTAACTGTGCAATTAAATCTTTATTATTTAATTTTGCACATATTAATAATATTGTTTCACCTTTTCCATTTTGTTGTTTCAATGTGTCAATTAATAATACTTTAATCAATTGTTTTATCAACATTAAATTACCGTTTAAAATTGCTTGTTCTAACAGATCATCGTCATCACGATGAATCAATAAACGTGTACATCGAAATAATGATGTAGGATCATTTTTCGATATAAAATCGTCTAATGCTAAACATAAGTTTTGTATAAACGTATATTCATTTTCAATTGTATTTTCTTTGCAATCTAAAATAGATAAATAAAAAACATGCATGGTTACAATAATGTGATAAAATGGAGAATACTTAAAATTATTATTTGTTCTTGGTTCTTCTACTTTTGTAATCTAAATTAAAGAAAGAAATATAACAGTCAAAAGACACTCTTATACAGTAAATGAAAGGTATAACGAAGTTTCATTAAAAAAACTTTCATTAAAAGAAAGTTTATTAAAATTTTTAATGAAATTCTTGTGCCATCAAAAACTCTAGGTCACAGCCATTTTACAGGAGAAATTTTAATGAAAATTCTGATACTTTCATCAAAAACATATAAACATAACGGGCAAAAGACACTCTCATACAGTGATCTTTAACTTTTTTCTTTTTTCATCTTTCTTCTCAATCACAATAGCTAGAACGTCTGAAAAAGGTCTGAATAGCTGAAAGAGTTTCCTGTCTGAAGAGGTGTGCATGAGCATCAGAGTTTTCAGAAACACGGCTGTGAAAAACCAGATGCTAGAGTTCAATCAATCAATTTTTTGTAGAAATAGCTCGTTTGGCATGCATCATACATTTCCGAACTAAATGAGACATCTCTCACCTCTCCATAACCTTTTTCAGCAAATTCCATGCAATTTATGAAAGCTTAGAAGGCTTATTGACCATGTTTCTTGTTCATTTTGCTGGTTTATACGGTCTGGGATCTTTCATAAATTAAAGTTTGCTGAAGAACGTTATGGAGAGGTGCGAAATGTCTCATTTGCTTCCGAAAATGCATAGGATAGCAAATTTTACCTCCTTAAGAATTTTAAAAATAGAAAGACGTCAATCACAATTCATAAAGAGCCATAGTCAACACAACAGGTTCGGTTACGTGTTCATGTTGGTACAACTGCGTGTCACTGTAGTGAACGACAGCTTGGATCGACTACGTTGCGTTAGGTCAGCTTCCTAGTGGATGTACTTTGTATAAATATTTGATTACTTGATGAGTACCTGGGAATTATGTGACAAGTTAAGCACTTGACAAGTACTTGATCAAGAACTTGCCAGGTGTCGTTACCTGACTTGCTGAAGTCAAGCACTTAAACAAGCCGGTCACCTATTTCTTTTGCATTAACAGTTTGTATATAAATATCAAGCCTTCTACACTTATAAAATAAGCTTATTTATTTCTACTGAATTGAACAAGTAAGTAAGTAAGTAAGTTAGACCCGTACCGTTTCTAGTGTAGGGTGAAAAACAAAATCCAATGCACAAATTAAAAAGAAAACTATAGTGTCTTTGGTAAATGTTTATAAGTCGCTGTTGCAAGATAAGCCAATGTACATCGGGTCATTACCCTCCAGTGAACTGGCTTAGGTAGATGCCTGCTAGGTAGATCTTTGGATCTACACAGGGGCCTGTGGTTGTTGTGAACACCCGCAGAAGGCGATTCTGGGCTGCTGGTAGCCACTCGTCTAGTCGTCAGGCCAGCAACCTGTCGTCTGGACGCTAAACCCTTCTTGCTAACGAAAAGAATTGAACAAACTTAGTGGCCGTGCATGTATTTGTTTCTACAAAGGTAGAGTATGGCTGGAGAATACATACAAAATACAAAAGGAAGATAGATGGAATACAGTTTCGTATCATGAAAATATTTTTTGTATGAAACTACTTTTCGAACTCATTCTCACACTGCCAACACCTCCACCTCCCACGACACATTGCCAAAAATATCCATATGTGTACTATGAAAAATTTACGGAAGAATCAGGGTCCTGTTTGCGATAACGTCGTGTCACGCAGCCAATACTTACATTTTACTTGATTTTGGTATTTAGTTCGGAAATGTATGCTCTATGCGAAACGAGCTATTTATAAAAAAAATTGATTGATTGAACTTTAGTACCTGATTTTTCACAGCCATATTTCTAAAAACTCCGAAAGAATGTTCATACACGCATCTTCGGATAGACAGCTCAGCTAGTCAGATCTTTTTCAGACGTTTTATCTATTATGGTTGAGGAAAAAGGTGAAAAAGAAAAGTTAAAGATCACGTTTTCCATCCACTGTATAGGATAAGCTTATTCAGAACCAAAACTCATAAGCATATTATTCACTGCCTACCGGAGTTGAATGTAATTGAGTTGATTCTGGAAAAACTTCTCCATCTGCCAATTGACCGCGCATAAAAGTCTCACACATAAATGTACGTTTTGCTGGCGGTTCGTTTAGTAGCGATGTTAACGATAACACCATGTCAACATCTGCCTCCGGCATTCGACAATTTTGACACTGTATATCAGCATATACTAAAACAAATAAAATGATATTTTCTACATGCACAAGACAAGAGAGTATTCATTACATATCTTTGATGAAAGGTGGAAGACAGTTAAACTGATTTTCTACGCTTGATCATTATTCAAACTTTGCTTAATCAATGTTGTTATTGGTATTGAAGTGTACTTTGTTTGCTTTCGGGAGGCAAACAAAACTTTGAGTTTCTGATATCTTTTTCGAAAGCATCTTTGTCTTATCTCCATAAGTTATGGTCAGAAATTGTAGAATGTTTGTTTATCAAAATTTTAGCCACTAAAAGCTATACTCCCATCAGAGACCGAAACGAATCGAATGATTTGACATTCACTTTAGTTCGATTCGGTTGCTTGCCAAACCGAACCGAATTCGATCTTTGAAACACGAATCAACCGCTCAGTTAAAACAGTTTGATCAAGCTAAGTTACAATGACATTGTATCGGGTGGTCCAAATAAAACCGGATACTTTCATTCGTTGTTTTTGCGGCACTGTCCAGTAGTCCAAAGAATGTATTCTAAGCTCAATCGACAGAGAACTGAATGCTCTACAAAGCCTACTATTTGAATCTCTGATGACATTTTTCTCGTTTAAGCACCATTCAAAATATTGGTAAAAAAAAGGGTGCTGAGTTGTCAGGTTGCGACAAGCTTTTGTCGTCATCTTTTTTGAGATTTTTAGCCCATTGTCTGAGGTTCAATAGTTAATTATCGGCGTAGATAGATAAAGAATTTTAAGCTCTATCAAACTCACTTCTTTACAACTTCATACAATGTTTCTGCTTCGCCAGCTGGTCTTATAATTAGCTCTCAACTAGCTTTTCAATTTTTTCAAATTAAATTAATTTTTTTAATTAATTGTTTCAATTGAGAAACTTTGTTTATATATCAAGCGATGCCGAATTTAATTCTGTGTAAGATAATAAGACTAAAACCCTGGATTCAGAATGTTTTACTGCTTTTATAGTCCAAAAACAGAAGTCTGTGAAAAACAGGTTTACAAGTTAGGTTTTTTGGACTTGTCAGTTTCTTGCACAGAGAAATTTTCCTAGTAGACTTAACTGTAAAATTTCGAAAAATATGTGTGAAGATGCAGAATTTTCCGGTGAATCTTCTGATTTTTTCGAAATTCTTATAGAATCTGTTTTTCGATCAAGACAAATATTTTTCTGTTTTCAGTGTGTCGCAGTTAGGCTCAGCACTCTTCAACATTTTAACTGGTGCTCAAACGAGAAATATGTCATCAGAGATTCAAATAGCAGGAAATAGGTTTTGTAGAGAATTCAATTCTCTATGAATTGAGCTTAGAATAAACTCTTTGAAATGCTGGGCAGTGCCTCAAAAGCAACGAATGAAAGTATTCGATTTTATCTGGATCACCCGATATATAGTAATCAAAGCACCATGTAATAAAATTTTTTCATTTTTTCTATTATAAAACTCAGAAACATATAATCGCGTTAGAAAGACGAATATATAATATCTTTTATCGAGTTATTAAGATATGCAATCAAATTCATTTTCAAAGATAGAATTTTTAAGCACACTAACATATTATGTTTACATTCGATCGAAAATAATAAATGGAAGGACTAATCATGCGAAAAAGTCATTTCCTATTTATATTCTTCTCCTTGTTTGCTTTGTTATATTCATGTTTCAAAGTTCTAGTCACACAAATGATATGTTCTGTTCAAGTGTTCAACTCGAGGCGGTCAATTTTAAACCAACGTTTGAAAACAAAAAAGAGGCAAGCTCTAATTTTCATTGAATCAGATCGAATCGAATTGAACCGATTCAGGATTTCCTGATTCGTTTGGGGCTCTGATTCCGGTGTCGTCAAAATCGGAAAGAAATGGCTGATTAAGCGCAATTAGTCAGCCGATTAATTGAGTGATTATCGCGGGTTTTAAACAGTTTGCTAATTAGTCGGGATTTTCGGGAAAAGTTGTCGATAAATCTCGATTGAGCGCCATTATATTTGAAATCGTGTATTTTTTAGCAAAGTCAACGATTACCTGCAATAATAGCGCTCAATCGAGATTT
>CAJNOQ010007390.1:0-12360 GCA_905250885.1 Didymodactylos carnosus
AGATAAAACAGAACTATACATTCAGAAACAAACTGATCCTGTCTGCGTTTCTGGCAACGATTGAGCAAATGCTTGTCGAATGGCCACAAGCACCAGCCAAACGCGGTTTTCTAACCTTTCCCACTTTTATTCTTCCCGTTGTACGTTGAATCCATTTGGAAATTTCTCACAATTCGACAGATGTGAAATTTATTATGCTGACTTTCGGGTTTCTATCGTAGCTTTGATGATATTGCCAGTGTGTAGCATGGTAAGTTTCAGTTCTAAGAGAGAACTTTTCCCGCAGAAGAAAAAAGACACATTTCAATATCGAAAAGTTTATTCTTTCCAACTATGCGAATCCAACTCTGGATCTAAAGTTGACTATGCAAATTCCACAAGTGCATATTACAGCTAACAATTTTCTACGAAATGCCTCATGAAGGATTACGACGCATTTCGTAGAGAATGCACCACCGATGCACTGTGAGTAGAGCCCTGTGGGATCGGGACCGGAGGAAAAATATTTATGGAATCGGGATTTTTTGCTCTATATACATGCCAGATAGAAAACAGAATGCATACATTTAACCGAGTATATACACATTGGTCAAATTTTTATTTTATGAAACGAGAGAAAAAAAAGGAAAAAATATTATCATCGGTGTATCATTTTTTGCAGCTGTTGTTGAAAGAAAAAGGATTTTTGTCTCCCATGTCTATCCTGCGCATCTTGCAATCTTTTTTCACCAAAAGGGTGATCGTGGAGGAATTTGTCTGTATTTTTATTTTCGAAAAGTTAAGAACTTTTGCATCTTTTTCTTGTAAAATTATAAAACCTTGTCTCGTACTCAGTAAACTTCTAGAGAATGTAGGACGAGGATTTTTCTGGGCACGGAAATTAGGCGTTTTGGGCACGGTTTGTCACTTTCCGTGCCCAAAAAAACCGTTCGTCTTATTTGGGCACGGTTTTCCTTTCTAAAACTCGGGAATGCTGCACTCCATTCGCTTGTAAACTGTGTGCCACAATGTCACACCAGAAACTGTATTACTAATTTCTTTTGAATTTATTCAAAAAAGAAGACAACATTTAGTGAGCCAGTGTTGTTTTCACTTTCTTTGGACGTCCTCTATGCCGTTTCCCTAGATCTTGTAATCGTCAGGGATCTGACACTGTGTAATAGCCAAAATGCATCATGAGTCTCAATGCATGTTTGCAGACGTACTGTTTCAAGTTTTGTTTGCATGAACATATCATGGGCATTGAGACGAGTCTGGCAGCGTACATCCAAGTGCAAAAAGGATCAAAATTTTGCCACGGCAACGTTTCCAGTTGTTGTAGCCAGAGATGAGGAGGAATATACACCGGAGATGAGGAGGGAACCACATGTGTATGGCCATACCAGTACAACTACCGACTTTTGTCAAAATTTTGAATCCATTTATGAGCATCTTTCTCGTGAGAATGGTTGAAAGTGGGAAAGGTTAGAAAACCGCGTTTGGCTGGTGCTTGTGGCCATTCGACAAGCATTTGCTCAATCGTTGCCAGAAACGCAGACAGGATCAGTTTGTTTCTGAATGTATAGTTCTGTTTTATCTTCCCGTTTAGGGATTCAAGACCGTTGTTCGTCGATGGCACGAACGGGGCAGCTCCTTCGTACAAGAAAGACAGTTCTTTCACCCACTGTGTCTCAAAATAATTTGCGAACGCGACTATTTCAGGTTGCTATCTCCATTTTGTTAACAATAGTGAAATAGCTTTCCAAAAGACAGCATCTGAAAATGACAGCTGAATACTAACAATGTCACGTTCGACGGCTGACCACCGTGCAACTAGCACCATTTTTCGATGATCTCGGCACTTTTTGATTACATGAAACCAGCACATTAATTGTCGTGCGTTCGGAAATTCCGTTTTTGAAGTACAACTAATCCTTTTCCCACCGTCGCCCATCAGATATTTAACAAATTTAAACCTGTTGTGTTCAGTACTGTTTGTTTTAATGTTTGAAACAATCTGGCATATGAACTAGCAGCTTCGTCTGTTGAAATCAGAGCGATGCCATAGGGGTGAAAATGGCGGTCCGTATCACTACAACCAAACACCAGCAAAGGTAGTTCTTGCCAGGTCAATTTGAATGTTGCGTCAACTTGATGTAGATATGACTGAGCGCCAACAGAGATCAGCTGACGAGTAGCGAAGAACACAAACAGATCCTCGGAGGAATTGATTTCGAACTGTGGTACATAAACATCGTGCGGTGACTGTAAACTGAGAGTAGTAGAACGCAGTTGACACCACTGATAAAAATCATGAACAGAGTAGACATTAGCCAGTGTTAGTAAACGTTGATATTTCAGTAGACTTGTTACCTTGGACGATGAGACTTGTCCATTGTACTCATTGGCAACAGCAAGTCGGATCTGAGTTTGGCTCAGTTTAGCAGCAGCCGATTTTAAGACAATTTCACGTACAGGCGAAGGAGCACGTGTAGTTTGAGCACGAATAGAATGATTATGAGTGTTCGATGAGAACACACATGTTTCGTTACCAGAACTTAACACCGCACGTATCTGGTAGTCACACCCAGGGAATTTTCGACATAACGAACATCGATGTATAATTTTTGCACCTGCGTTTACTGTTTCGGTACGGAACTGCGAGACATTGTTTTGTTTAATATATATATATGAAACTCGGCCTTTAGACGAAAACTTGCCCATAGAGACCCATATTCTACATGCCATGGTTTGTTTTTTGTTTGCTATGAGATTGAGACACTTTAGCTTAGCAAAAAGCAACTGTGTATAGTATGGATTAATGGATTATGCAACATTCGCGGACGTTCCGTCAATAATTTTATCAACAACAGCCTTTTTACTATATCACTGTAAGAATATAGAAGACAGCAAGAGGAATTGCTGGAAATTAGCGACCCATACCATTGACGTTGTAGTACACAGCTCACAAGCGAAAGGAGTGCAGCATTCCCGAGTTTCAGAAAGGAAAACAGTGCTCAAATAAGACGAACGATTTTTTTGGGCACGGAAATTGGCAAACCGTGTCCATTTCGGCTAATTACCGTTCCCAAAACAGAATTTGTCCGAGAATGTATATCTTAATAATCTAACTATAACTTCTCAATGTATTTACCGAACTTTTTAAGTTATATACCATTCAACAGAGTGTTCAAAGCTGAAGAAATTAGAATGGTTTGATATCTCTGCTTTGCTATACACCTTTGATTTACAGTAGTGGGATTATTCTAATGACCTTAATTTCTTACTAATGGAAGAACATAGAATATTCCTGACATAAAAAAGATCTTTTCAGCTATCTGTTAATAGTTTGGTTTTGTACACATGAAAATGCGTGTTAAAGTCAAAATATTAAGGTATTAAGGTGGTTTCTAGAAATTTATTCGACACAAGAAAAGCTTGTAACTTTACAAAAAAAGATGCAAAAGTCCTTAACTTCCAAAAATAAAAATACAGGCAAGTTTTCTACGGTCACCGTGGACAAACATTGGTGAGAAACGATTACAGGATGCCGCAAGATAGACGTAAGGGACAAAATCCTTTTTCTTTCAGCAAACAAAATCCTGCCAGTCCTCGCAAGAAAAAACTTGTGGATTGAATAAGTCAAAAAGTCTCGTGATATTTCTTACCTTTAAGCAGGATTTTTTCCACGCTACTTCTCCGCGAAAACTGTAGGATCCCCTCGAGGATGGCAAGGAAAAGAATCCTGCGTAAAGGTAAGAAACACCTTCTAATTTTCTTGCCCACAACCGACGACTTTTCAACGCAAAATTCTGCAGGATAAATAGAAAAGCAGGGAAATCGGAACGGTTTGACCGGATGTTTCGAATAGAATGCTCTTTGCTGTACCTGACGTAGTGTCCGGAGATCGGAATGAACAAGGTCGGCTGTTCGGAATGTAAATCTAAGGGTATTTTTTACAGAAAAAGACAGGAAGAATGCAGAAATTAATAACCGAAGATATTGAACTACATGCAAAATAACTATTGTAGACTACATAAATTGGCATCATTGGTGGTAAAATTATTAATGACTATATGAATAAGGATCAGGTTCGGTTCATTTTCTTTTGACTTTACTTGTAGTTTTACTGGATATGGAGGAAACATGTGCTGCAAAAGAGGAAGCAATATCCGGATATCGATCACAGTACACGGAATCACAGCAAGTTCATTTGGTTAATTTGTGCTCTATGCATACACTCTAAAAAAAAAGGTGTTTTAAAAAACGTTTAAAGGGTGTAACCATCTGAAACATATCATAACTGTTTGTCCGTTTCTATTTCGTGACCGAAAAACTGATTCTGGAGTTTTAAAATACGGTTAACCGCGTTTTAAAAAACCAATAAGGGTATTTTCAACTGTGAAAAACGTTGAAACGGTTATGATGTTTCAAATGGTTATACCCTTTAAACGTTTTTTAAACACGGTTTAACCGTTTTGTAAAATACGTTTGACGGTCTTTGTCAACCGTGAAAAACGGTGAGTAATTGAATGACGTTTATTCGTTTTTCACGGATAAATATATTTAGTTATTGCTATAAAAACTCTGTGGGTATTTTAAAAACGGTCTAAACGTTTCTCGAAACACATTTCAAGGATTTTTTCTCTCGTGGAAAACGTTGAAACGGTTATGATATTGTTCAAATGGTTATACCCGTTAACCGTTTTTCAAAACACTTTCAAGCGTTTTTATAGTTCTGTATGACTTCATTCTCGAAAAGCTTATTTGACAAACGGTTTCTTCATCTCACACCGATTGTCTAGTATAGTAAAACGGAACTGATGCTAAAAATCAGTTCAAACGCTTTCTGTGTTAAATATGAAACAACATACAAAAGAAGAAGAAAAGGAATGTTAAAGGGAGAATCGGATAGGATGTCGGGTGCAGATATTTTTCTCTCTCCTCCCCTTAAAATCCTCTAGACTCACTGAGATAATGAATACAAACATTTTATTAGTATTTATTCTACACAAGTTCATTAATATATGAAATGTAACACACCATCACTTTATTATGTACAAATAAAACAACTTTTGTGAATAGAAAAGAAAAGTTAAAAAACATGAGTTACACAAAACAAGTAAAAACGCATCAACATCGGTACATCACGCTTGAAAATGTTTGTAAGAACTCTTGATAAGTATCGGTTCATCTGAATTACTGCTAAAAAGAGAGAACAAAAAGTGTTCCGAAGATTTCCTATTTACAAAGATTACAGTAGAAAAAAAAGTTTCAGGGAAAAGGTGACTAATACCCATAACATGAAAAAATGATGAAAGTTCTTTATCACCAACAGAACGTTAACACACGCAGACATGAGAAAAACAAAAGCAAATATGTAAAAGAAACTGAGATTATTAGTACACATTAGCATATGCCACATGACAAAGAGACATACAAGGAAAGAAAAGAGATTAGATCAGGTTATGATCACATACACATACACTTTTTATTTATCTTTCTGAAGACAAGCAAAAATACAAGAAGCAAAATAACAACAGAAAAAAACAAACAAACTAAACAGCAACTAATATCTTCCTCTTCTAGTAATCCGTCTTGATTTTGACACTTGTGTACATGCTTCATCATCAACATTTTCATTCAATACATCATGTCGTGTTCGTTTTCTTGTATTACGTTGTGTCGTTGCCGAATTCTTCTTTGTTGACGCTGAGATTGGTTGTTGTTCACTTGAATTAGATTTTATTCGCTAAACCAACGGTTCATTATCGTCATCATCATCGTTATCTTCTTTTCTTTTCAAAATTAACTTTGGAGTGTGTTGTTGTTGAATGTTATCATTTATTGTTGTTAGCGATAAATGATCTTCTTTTTCGTGTTGTTTTAATCCAGCATCTTTATCTTTTGTTTCATCGACACCTGATTCTTGATTAATTTTTAGTGGTTCTATTCTTGTTTTAATTTTTGGCACATTGACTTCAATTTCGATACCCCATTGATTTAACAATTTTCTTGTTGCACTTGTGGTTTTAGATTTGTCATTAAAAATAATCGAATATAATAATTTGGCAGCACGGTTATGTGGTTGAAATTGAATACCAAATATATCATAACATGCAATCCACAACCCAACAGCTTCCTGAACATATACAACACAAAAGTCTAGCATAATAGTAAAATATTCATCGTTAAATAACATACATGGATAAGCCGAAGGTGGTTTCTAAAATAAAAGTAAAATAAAAACATTGTGTACATAATGGAATTTTAGTGTAAGATTCTTTTTTTCTCGCTTTATTCACGGTAGGCTTCTTCGCTCCATTAGTATCAAAGTACAGAAATTAAAGTTTGAGAAGTCGCTTTTACCGAGAAGTTTTTAGAATAGAAGTCATACTTACAATATCATTCTTCTTTTCATTCCCTTCGCTTTTTTCTTCACAATGTATGATAAAATGCCATGATTCATTCATATATTTACATAATACTTTCAGCACTCGAAATTCAGTTGAATCTAAAAACATAATACAAAAAAACACGAAAGTTATATTACACAATTAAAACACTCAGAGAGATTTTGCACAGGGCCACTTTACCTGAAGGACACGATGTTTCATTAACACATAATTTTTCATTCAATATATTGAAGCATTCGTTCACTTTTTGTTTTAAATTAATACCATGAGTATACAAAATTTCATCATAAATCTAGATGAACAAAAACAAACACCCAGTAGTAATGATAATTCTCATAATGGGGAAGAAAGAAAAGTTCTTACTAATGCCGGAACTTTATAGCCAGGAAACATCACCAACGTATCACTTAAATTATTTTTTTTTATAAATTCGTTTCTTGTTGTTAGTGTTGTACGCCAACAATAAATTAATTGGTCCATATTTGGCTCATCAGTAGACAACTCTTGTTTCATCATATTAATTTTCTCTTGCTGTTTTTTTTCGTCTTCTTCTTCTACTTGAATAATAATCTAAAAGGAGAAAAGAGGGTCAGTGATTTCTTGTAGGTTAAGAAAGTAGTCGAGAATATTACCACACGATCTTTTTCCCGTTTGGCAAATGTTTCTTCTTTCTTTTTGATTGGTCGACCACCAGTACCAGTTTCACTTTTATACTTTTTTCTTGCTTCTAAAATTTCATCGGTTGGTGTTGCTGATGTTTTTCGACCCCGTTTAAATCGAGCTTGAATACTTTGCTTCCAAGAATTCTACAATGGAAAAACAATATATCGATAAGTTTGCCGAACTGTTTCGAGAGACACACATTAAAAACTTACAATATTGTCAGTATTAACGTCCATTTTTAGAGTATTTAAAATACTTTTTGTCACATTCTCATATTCCCGTTTATCAGGATACCTGAAAAGAGAAAAAACCTGCAAAGCCTTCAGCAGCAATAATCTCATTTAGAATTTACTTACCAAGCCTGATAATTATCGATTAAATCAAAAAATATAGCTTCAACCAAAATTCCACGAAATTTTGAGTAATTTTCAAAAATGGTTGTATTCCCATTTGCAATTGCTTGTTCCACAGCTGAAGGCAGTATTGGAAGAAGATAATTATCGGGTATTGGCTTTTTCTTGGATTTTATGATGATATTATCATTTGCAGTGATGCTGTTTGTGGTTGTATCTGGTGCTGTTGATATTCGTGTTACAGTCAGATCTTCATCAACAATTTTTGTGTCTTTTAAATTTTGATCGGTGTTAAACGGTAACCAGTTTGTTAAACCCGATAACGACGCTAATAAATCATTCGGATCTCCACAAGATGATGATTGAGTTAATGATGATGCTAATAAAACACTTTGATCTTGATGAGACGATGATAAATGATTCGATAATGGTTGTTGAGATGTAGACGATAAAACAGAACTAATGTTTGGTGAAAATAATCTGTCACGATAATGAAGAAATTTAACCTGTTCAATAAAATTTGGCAAAATACCACTAATAATTATTGGCGTTGTCATCAATGCCAATGTATTTCCATCCACTTGTTGATCTAAAAATATGAAATAAACAACATTTTATATAGAAAATTATTTTCTTCGTTTTTCTTCCAAGATAAAAGCAAGTACTACTGATCCACCACACAACTACCTTTTATATCCTACACTGTATCCTCAAAAACATGTGGAGTTCTCTAGATATTTTGAGTATTGGTTAAAACCTACTTTAGCTGAACAAAAATAGAAGAGGAGAAATCATGAAGAAAATTGCCTGTTTAATGTCGAGTAACACGCGATGACAGAGTGGCATACGATGAACCTTTCACATAATAAATATCGAGTGTTTTATGGTAAAATTTTAAATGTTCCGGGTAAATTGCTTTAATAACACCACTTGAACGAATTTCATATGAATATAATTGTTCTACAAATGTTTCTGTTATCAGTTTTTCAACAATAATAACCCAATTTGATTTTATTTTAATCATATGATGAATAAGATAAAATAATGGTGTATCTTCTTCGTCAACAACATCGTAAATAATAACAGAATTCTTCTTGTAACAAATATGATCATGAATTAGTTGTTTACATGCAAGAATTGTTGTTGTTTGATCTAAACATTCAATATTAAATTTCGTTTTCAATATTTGTTTGACATTTTCATCATAATTCAACAATTTTTCTAATTTCGAACCCGATATTTCATCAAACGCTTTTAAAAATTGGCATTTCGATAATTGCAAACAATGTTTATATTGATTTCTTGTTGCAAATGTTTTTGTGATGTTCTTAAAATTGCACGTTCTTAAGGCAATTTTTTTGAAGTAAAGATGACGACCTTCGTATCGCATACACCAGAATCGTGTTGGCGGACCAAAACATTTGATAATATCATGATATTCGCACGAAAAATGAACTTTTGGTGACATAAAATCGGGAAAATATTCAGCCATCGCCGATTGAAATCGAATTCCAAGATGCTGTAGATACGACAGCCAACTTTTTCTAATTGGAATTGCTAATATTATTTCCACCATTTGACGTAGTACTACATAAACATCGAACAGATCTAATTTATCTGTAATGTCAGCAAATATGATCGGGAATAATCGAAATAATAACAGTTTTTGTGCAGCACTTCCCACCAAACGTCCTTTGGTCATATGTTTTATTTTAATTGTTGGTGGTTGATCGGATTTATCATTTCCACCATAAACGAATGTTGATGTACGTTCTTCAATTTGGGCGTATGTTAATAACTTGTTTTGTGACGCCCGTTTTAATAGACACATGATTACAATTGGACACGTGCCTTCACAAAAATCATGCATTGCGTCTCCGGAAAGTGCTGTTGTTGGATGAAAACCTGCTAATTGTTTTAAATCACTTTCTCCCACCACGCCACACACAGATGAATCATCATTATTGTTGTTTATCGCATCAAGGCATTTTTGATGTTGTTGTTCATTTCTTGGCATAAAATGGATATCTGTTAACGGTATTTTTCGAAGATCATATTGCACCAGACAACGACGACAAAAATAGCCAGTACTGAAACATTGTTGAAAATTGCCAATTTGATGTGCTCCTAGATTATCAGCAGAAATACAGGTGAACTTGAACATTAATTGTGCATCGAACGTGCCGATCGATAAACCGGTTGTTTGTAATGCATTTAAATCATCGATAACTGGTTTATAAAATCGTTTAACATATTGTTCATCTTGTAAGTAATTGGTGTTGATAACAGCTAACAATGTTATACATTGTAACATTGAACGAAACATATCCGGTATATCTTCTAATAAATAATAAAAGAATGTAACTTTGTGTAAATCCTTTTTTGGACCGATTGGATTTGTCAAACCAACACCGTCGGTATACAATTGTAATAAAAAAGAATTATTATCTACATTTTGACCATACGCCGCGTCACGACTGAATACAAAAAACCTACTTAGCATACGCGGAAAAAGGAAAAAAGAAAACTTACTATGAAAACATTAAATCATTATCTTTGGTTGTTTGTTCTTGCTGTTGTTTAATGTTTTCAACTAGTAATGATATCATTTCATCTTTACATAAAATACGAAATAAAGATTCACGTATTGGTACATAATAAGCAAAAGCTTGTTCACTCCGTTTTACTGTTGTTGTTTGTGGAGATCTTGATAATACAATTTCTTTTGGTGGAAGATAACCAAAAAATCTTTCACATAATTTAATAAATTTATATTCCGTTTTTGTTGTACGCTCCACAACTTCATTGACTTCATTAATAACAGAGCATACATTTTCAACACTAATATTTTGAACTGTATCCCTTGTTGTTTGACTATTATTGTTATTATTGTGTGTTCTTGTTGTTGTGTTTCCATTGTCGCTCGCTTTTTGAATTATTAATTTTGTAACAATATTTAATAATTGAGACACATTATTGCTAATAGATTCCATAACATTCAACGGTAATAAATGATCTTCTCTCATTTGAAGTAGAAATCGAGCATATTGTTTTTGAAAATCAACCATGGTAAATGTTTTATTTGATTCAAATCGAGGGGGTGGAGGTGGCATTGCATCGTCGTCATTTTCTTTCTCTTCGTTATTGTGTACATTTTGATCAAAATACACCTGTCTTTTTGTTTCTTCGTCATTATCATCGTCTTCTACATCGCTCAATGCTGCTCCAATTGTACTATAATCTTCGTCTTCTGCATCAATGTCATCTAACGAGTTAATATCGTTATCCTGATTATACACCGGTTGTTGTGATGGTTTTTTTAATAAATCGGAATGAAATCGATGCACATGTGATTTGAAAGCCCCAAACGTTTTGTATGTCTTACCACATGTGTAAGATAGCTCGCAGTTTAGAATGAAATCGGAATCGAAAGAATGCCAAAATTGTAAATGTTGGAATAGATCTTGAAATTCATGATATTGTTTGGGATCATTACACAGCGGACACGTGAAAGAATTTTGCGCCATAATGCAGATCAACACACTGCAGTTAGAAAACAGAACTTAAAAGATGCTGCATATAGAATAACAACAGTAGAAGTAAACAGTTATTATTCAACAAAAGATTAAACGAGAACGATGGTAGGAAATTTAACACCGTACTGACTTAGGAAGAGAAAAAAGTGGAAGAAAAGAGAAAGAAACACCGGGGATATTTAAAATTGTAGGATGGAATTTTTACGCAATATGGCACACAACGTTTAAAACTCTTTCTTAACTTAGACTATATTCAAAATATCGCATGTGTTGACGGGCGAAGCTAAAGTTATCTACTCAGCTACAGCCTTTGGTGGAGCTCTAATAAAAAGAAAATTCACTTTACCTTTGAATTTTTGTATTATTAATTCATCTCTGAAGATGTCTCGTAACCACGTAGCAACCTGTTCGCAATTCCATGATGTTGGATCAGTCATTAAAAATTCCATGTTAAAATAAATTCATAAAAGATCTAGAACAGAGCTTATCACCTGCATAAACTGACTAAAAGCTGCAGGCAATGCAGGTAGGTTGCAGTTTGCAGGTGAATGAAAACTTTTTCCACTGACGGCCTGCACATAAAGAATAATGTTTTCCTGTCTGTACTCTCTGCAAGAGAGAAGATTTTCCCTGCATCGCCTGCAGGGAAAGACGTTTTTGTGTGAAGAACAAACAGAGTTAGGAGACTAAGAGAAATGTTGTTCACACTGAAGACCAGAATGATCTCTTAAGGAAAAGAAACTAACTGACAGCTTTTTTGTATGTCTACGAGACATTTCAAAATAAAAGAGAGAAAAGAAAAACAATGACTTTCGCTCTTGTTGTACTTAATATGTTTTTTTTACTACGTGCACTACGTATTGTCAAAGAAGATGACAAAAGACTATAATTCTATAAGACTATAACAGAAAGGGAAAAGATAGAACAAGAATAGTGAATTGCAACTGGTGATAGAATCTATAACTATCAGTGTGTAATACAGACTGATAGTAGTCAGTAGGGAAAAAAATTTTTATACGTCGCCTTGGGGTCCATCTGCGGGGCAGGGCAGTGTAGAAGTTTTTACCCGCACTCCCCGCCTCACGTTTGTATCAATAGAGAAAAAGCAAACGCCACACAAAAAAAGCAGCTTGACAATCTCAGGTCTCAAAAAGTTTCCTTGTAGAAAAAGACAGCTTTCAGTCTCAAATAAGGACACGATTGATCAAAAGAACACAAATTAAAATAACGCTTTTTTTTCAAGCAAAACGAATTATTTTACACATCCTGTGGATCGTAAAGCAGAATAACATATCGTGCTTGATCAATTTTCGAAATAGTAGTGTTAAAAAGAGTCTGCCTGTAGAATAGTTTCAAAGAAAAAACGCATTTCTAACTTTCGGTTTTTTCAACCAGAAGAAAAAATCCTTCTCC
>CAJNOQ010007391.1:0-12359 GCA_905250885.1 Didymodactylos carnosus
TCACTTATTTTATACTTACTCGATTAAGAAATGTTCACCTACATAGAAAATGTAGATTAACATAAACGTTCAACAATCTATTTCATCATAAAATCGATAAAATAATATTTCTTTTTCGTTCTTTTTTTATTGAAAACAGAGACAATTGTCCATTTAATTAATGTTGATTATCTAATAGTTTTTGCCTTTCTATTTTAGACAAAAAAAAACAAAAATACACAAAAAATTTTCAATTATTCTATTTGAACAATAACATTGTTACTATTAAAGGGTAACAATAGAAATAAAAACTTTAGTACAATTGTGACTGAAATATCCTTAATTTGGTTTAACATAATTAAGAGTTTATTAAGAATTTTTTATTTTTTTCAGTCTATTCATTTGATAATGACCGTATAAATAGATCGAAAATTCGTGTTTTAATAATTTTTCTATTGATTCTTAATAAACTCTTAATTATGTTGAATCAAGTTAAGGATGTTTCAGTCGCAATTGCACTAAAGTTTTTATATTTGCAATTCGAATAAAAATAGATTCATCCATAACTGTCCGACATTTAAAGTAATAGCTAAAAGTAACCATTATTCTTTCAGATAGAAACGAATCGTCTATTCTGTATGGGTAAATGGTGCTAGTTTTCGCCAAAATTTGAGCGAACAACGGTATAGTAATGAATGATATATTAGAATAGCAAGACCCCATCAGATATATAATTGTACAATAAATTAAAAGTTCATATCACTTTTATTTTATAGTATTTGCATAACTTTTTTCCTTATCTATACAAAAAGTGTTTTTATTTTTATCATGGTCGATATTGAAAAGTATCAGCTGAGTTAGTAACTCACATGCATTTATCATAAATATATATCTCTGTATATATGCAAATAAGAAATAAACGAGGCAAGAAACAACAATAAAGAGAAAAGAAATAGAAAAAAACCGAGAAAAAAAATGACAGCTTATGTGTTTTTCGTACGAGAACAGTACGTCAGTAGTGTAAGAAAAAAAAAAAGAAGAGAACATAATGTTAGAATATTCAATAGCATAAAAAATGCATTTATGATCAGCAATAAACTCGCTTGTTTTGCATTCAATTCGTGTACGTCTAATAGTTTTCCTGGCTGATTTAATAGAAAAAACACAAGTTTTTGTACTTAATAATGTGGGTAAATAGAGATTCATTCATTGTTTATACAAAGATAATTTTTCTTGAATTATGAATTAGTAGTGCATTGGCGGTCATTTATTGATAACAAACTAATTTTTACCCCATGTGAAACTTTCAATTAGTTGTTTATACAAATTTGTACAAAATAGAATGAAAATATTGATTAAAATCTATCTTACGAGGGAACATCTTTGAGTGTCGTCCCTAGAGATGGGCATCGGGACCAAAAACTTTTTCTGGTCCCAGTATCCATATCTAGTCGTTCCCACTGAGAACAAGTTAAAAATATACTATCTGTTAGTGGTGCTATGAGAGATACTTCTAAAGATAAGTTGTTCAAGGATCAACATTGACTCTCGTTCTTTCAGCTATTCTATGTTAACAGAATATGCATGATTTATAAGATTATTTTGGGTTTAGTTAGATTAAGTGCTCAGCATGTTAGATATGAAGAGATTAAGAAAATAAAGTACAGCTTAAAACGAGATAGGGTACCTAAATTATATGATTATTCAGGTAAACGTTTATTTTTTCAGTTGTTCTTTTTCCCGACTGCTCTTAAAGAATGGTCAGATCTCATCTCAACACATCCTCAACTAAGCGTTAGACAAAAGCCTGAGACATTTCGGAAAGAGTTAAAAAACATTGTACTTCCACCTACCAACGAATTACCATGCGTGTTACATCACCGAACTGATGCACTATTTTGCCGCTTAAGAGTGGATTTCTCCGCACTTAATTTCCATCTTAAACAACATAAACTCGTTTCTAAAAATTTCTGCAAAAGCTGTTTCTCTTTATCTCCATCAATAAAGGTTGTTGAAAATCCCAAACACTATTTCTTAGAATGTTCAAAGTATGATCGAGCTCGAGCAGTTCTGGCTATTAAGGGTACCCCTCCCCCTCTTTTTTCACCTTGTTGCCAAATGCGGAGTACATGTCCGATTGAGCTCAAATTTATAGCAGAGATAGAACATCGAAAAAGAAAATCGATGTATTTTTGCTCAGAATTTTCTGACGTGTTCTTCTATGGGTTTTCTAGAAAACTCTGGTTTTCATCCAGTAACATTACGACCCCTCGAAAAAATGGTCCGATCGAGCTCAAATTTTTACCCACAGATACTTTAGGCCCTATCTCAGGTTCGTTTTTTTTCTTTTCAAAAAATATGCTTTCCTTCTCGAGATATCCCAAAAATGCTGGAAGTCACGCAAAAAAACTCAATTTTTTACAGGTTTTCTAGGATAGGGTTTGAAGTATCTGTGGTAAAATTTTGACCTCGATCGGACCATTTTTTCGAGGGTCGTAATGTGACTGGATGAAAACCATAGTTTTCTAGAAAACCCTTAGAAGAACACGTCACAAAATTCTATGCAAAAATACGTCGATTTTCTTTTTCGATGTTCTATCTCTGTTATAAATTTCACCCCGATCCGACATCGGCGTCCCCGGTTTTCAAGAGGGTCAAAAAAGAGGGGGACCCTCAAGCTAGGTAATCTAGATCTTAGTCTTGATATTGATACCCTTCTACTTAGAACACATTAATCCCGCAATCGGTTGATATCTGTGTATCAGTCTGTGAGTGATTTTATCACTGCCAGTAAACGTTTCTAATAGACTATGTCCTCTACTTTTTTACTTTCATAGATTTTAACTGATTCACTCCCTCGTTTCTAAAACGCCAACATCAGGTGCTTTACTCCTACTGGCACAGTTTCCTGCATCTATTTTTATTGCTCTCATTTTAATTTTCTCTTCTTTCTCTAATTTTTAATGTTTGTTTGTTTTTTTAATTTCATGATGGTATTCTTTTTGTTCTGTTTAAAGATTCGTCTCAGGAGATATAATGTAGTCCTCAGGACATCGATTTCACTTGATTGGTCTTCTTTTCTTGTTCTTATTGATCTCTTTAAATAAAAAAACCTTAAAACCATACTATCTTGTAGAAAATTTTTCGCCAATCACGAATATCAATATCTTAGCTATTCTCGTTACAATCTGAAAAAAAAATTGAAATTTCACGTTTTTCCACTTTGGATACTCTCTACTGCTATACATCACGTTTTTTAGACCGATTCTTTTTGTTAAAATGAGAAAAAAATGACGATTCGATATGAAAAACTGATTGATCTTTCTGTTCTATAGTCGTATGACATCGATAGTAGATACCCAAGTGGTGAGTGTATACATATTTTGAATCTTTTCTATTTTTTCCTGCTGCTAAGAAATACGTCTAGTAGTGGAGAGTATCTGAAGTAAAATTTCGATTTTTTTTTCAGATTGTAACGAGGGCAGCTAAGATATTAATATTCGCGATTAGCGCAAAATTCTCCACAAGATAGCATATTTTTTAACTTATTCCCACACTCAAAGATGTTCCCTCGTTAGAGTAGTAATCTTTTTCAACTCTTAATATCATTTGAATAATCAGAGATATTGAACTACTGCAAAAATATTGACTTCTGAGTAGCCTAGGATAATTATGGTTAAAAAACGCAAAAATTTCGTCATATTTCTGCTAGAGGTGGCTCAATTTTGAGTGAAAAAAAAGTAGCATTTCACATTTACAATTACTAGTAATTATGATCAATCCAAAAATACTTACAAGAAGATTAGTCAGAATTTATTAATACTGATGAGTTTCTGAAATTTTTTTGCACAAATTGCATAGATAACACTAATATCTACCAACTAGTTCGCTTTCGATCAGAATTAACACTAGAACGCCCGGAAATTTTCATGACCTAGAACGCCCAACACGGTCATTTTGATCGTTACTGGTTTTTTTTTAAAATTTTATACTTAAAAATGGTTCTGAATTCAAAAATGAATTAAAAATTCTGCAAAAAATAATTTTTGTGAAACAAATTAAAAGTGATGACATTTATTTTTAAATAAATTGTATGCAGTTTGTTTTATTAAGGATAAAAATCACAAAACGGTCAAAATGACCGCTACGGACGTTCTAGTGTTAAAGAAATAATAGAAGAAATTATGACGAAATATTCGTGATTGGGTGATTCTCTATATTACTAATTGTACTTTCTTTTCATCAACGTAATTAGAATCACAAAGTATGATATGTATGTGTTTTACTTTCTACACGCTCTATGTGTTCTATTTAGTCGATCGTAACATGAAACAACAAGAAAATAACGTTTCATTAAACTAGTTAGATTAATCATCATACCTTCTCTCTCTCTTTTTGTATATATAATGAGAAATATGGCACAGCTAATTTTATCACTAACTTTTATTTGATAGATTGCATTCTTCAAACATATTCTATAAACAGGAATTTCTTAAGTAAGCATTGTCCTATAGTTTTCGCGACTTGAAAACTAAATTAAAATCGATGAGTAATAATTCGAACACGTGTATTTTATTTTTAATACATATTATTTTTAAAATATAGAACACAAATTTAAAGAGCAACATAAAATTTTTTTGTTTTTTCGTATCGTATTTGGTTATGGATGCCATAAACTCTTGATTTTTCCTGTCATTTTTAGCTTTTTTTTATTTTATCTTGTATATGATTAGTTAAATGATCTCGCATTTCGCACAAGTTTCATTGAAAATTGACAATTTTAATTATCCTTGAAATGTTCTTCGTTACATTTTAGAATTATAATTTATTAAAACTCATTTCTTTTTCGTGATTTCATTTATTAAATAGAAAAATTATGACGACTGAAAGTAAAGACAAAATTTTTCCAAGTTTTACAGAATTAAGAATATATCCATCATTTACAGAAATTAGAGAAAAATTTAGTACACCACAGGTAAATTATCTAAGTTATTTTCATCTTCTACTTATTTATTCTTCTCTTTTTGTTTTGTTGTCTAGAATTTTAAAATGTATTTTCCTCGTGAAGTTTATGATCAGATAGTTACGGGTAGTCTCAGTGTTGAAGGCATTCAAGTATTAACACAAAATGCGGTAACAAAAGCCAACAATTTAGAAGGTCAAACAGTGTTTATTCGTCGACCAAGAGAAGAACCTATTGAATGTCAAGTCATTCGTCCAAATGATCTACTTTTAAAAGATGTTAAAACAAATCGATATTTAAAAGCACAACAACATGAATTAGGTATAATTTATACAAATATTATAAAATTTTATATTTAAAATAATAAATTAATCATTTTATTTTAGAATACGTTACAATTCCTGAAGAAGAAGGTACAGAAGTGACATTTGCATTAAATAATACTGGAGATGCAACATTATCCTATTTGATTCATGGTATTTATATTATTATTATTAAAAGTAGAATGCTAGTAAATTAAATGTGATTATCTTCTTTATTTAGGCATAACGTGGACACCTCGTTATAATTTAAAGGTGACAAAGGAGCAACATATATTTGAAGCTTGGGCTGATATGACAAATTCAACAAAACGTGATTATAAAATAAAACATACTGAATTATTTGGTGGTGATGTGAGATTAAATGCTCCACAACCACGTCATTTTGGTAGTCATTTAAGAATGGCTAAATGTTGTTGTTGTTGTGATTGTGCTGGTGGAGCAGCGCCACAAATTCAATCGGAAGGTGAACTTGCTGGACTTTATTGGTATTCAATTGATCAACCATTTGTTTTGGTATCTCAAAGCACATTTTCATTGCCATTTGTTGAAGGTAAATAAAGAGTACATTATGTAATTAATTAATGACACTGTATAATGTAATAAATCAGTCGTTTTTTTTTAAATCAAGTATCTCACTTGAGAATATCTCAGTTGTGAAACCAATATTTCTGTGAAAATCTTCGTTTTTCAACTGAGATGCGATTTTGACACGTGCGTTGAAACGTGCTATTATGCAAGAGTACAGTGTACTAAGGTCTATTATTCATTAGTGAATGAAATGAAATTAGGTATATAATGTATCTCTATTAACTATCTGGAGAATTATCGGCACATTACATGGTCAAATGCTGTGTATTTTCATGTCCATGGATACTACTTAACACGTTATTTTATCTTTTTTTTAATACAACTGAACAAGAACAATCATTAACTGTATAAATCCATCTTTCACTTCCATATTTATTCGTACGTTGGTGGCGAAAAAGAATTTCTTGAAACAATATGAAAGGGCGAGCGCCTCTATGATCTTTCGAACAAAAGCCATTTCTTTTTGAAATATGTCTTATCACTGTTTCATACTTATATAACTATTGAATAACAGACCTTAGTACACAGCTCTCTTACACAATAGTGCGTTTCAACGCACATGTCAAAATTGTATCTCAGTTGAGAATATACTTTGTGTCGCAGTTGAGACGTTACTGTTTTTTCTTCTCTATTTTAGCTAATATAACGTTAACAAAATATGCTGGATTAGAATTGCATTTTGTAGAACGTACTCAAAAAGGAAAATTTCAACGAAAATATCGTGTTGAAAGTGATAAATTTTTACCAAAAGGTACTGTGACAGTGAGAGAAGATGGTCGAGTTGTTGGTCAAGCACAAGTACCAGATATGACACAAGGTGATAAACAAGACTTAGATTGTGGAAATGATCCTGATGTAAGTATTATGTATTATTTATAAAGTTCTAGAATAAAGAGGTAAAACCATTATTTTTAAGCAAGTTTAGATTTGTTTTCTTTACTCTGAAGTCATCGACGCATTGTTCTATGTTCCATTTTTGTGAAAATTTGTACATGTTTTTTTTCACTTTTTTTAGGTGAGTTATAATCGTGAAGTTAAAGTATTAAGTCAAAAACGAGATAGTGCTACGTATAGTGTAAAATTAACATTAAAAAATTCCAAACAAAAATCAGTGAAATATGAATACAAGGAAATTATTTCGGCTGTTAAATTTACTGTTGTGCCCAAAGGTGATAATTCATCTAAAATTAAAATTCTTTCCGAAGGTTTTAAAATTGATGAAGATGATGAATTACAAGAAAGTGGACAAGAACGAATTTTTGAATACGAAGTTCAGTTAGAATATAGAGATCCAACTAAAGATTATGAAGAATAGAATAATGTTCATTTTTGTTTTCTACATTGAACTGATCAAGCAACTCAAAAAAATTTCTTCATTATGCTATGCATTTCATTTCTTTTTTTTCCTATATTAAAAAAGCAAAACGAACAAATGTTGTATTTTTGTTCAAAAACTATTTGTTTTCATTTCGTCCTGCTTTTGTCAAGTAAAAGCTTTTTTTTGATTGTATATTTACGGTGTATTTACCGATGAATAATATGCTTTTCTCTTTTTTTTATATAGTTTTACTTTCTTTTTATTACTCAAAAACTTAGATTTAATTGTAGTTAAATTAAAAAACTTATAAATTCTAAACAAATTATATATTCTAATATGTTGAAATGTTATAATAGATCATTTGAAATTGTAATAATCGTATTAAAAATATTCAGATTTAGTATCATTTAATAATGTATAAAACGATAAAAATAAGTTAGACTTTAACTTTTCAGAACAGAGTAGAAGAGAAGTTGTTACTGTCAAATAAATGACTGATTAAGCTTTTGAGATAATTGTTTCAAACAACAAGATGACTATGCTATGAATTTTTGCTTGATCACTAAACATTTCAGATATAAATGATTGCCAAAAAGAGATAAAAGAGAGTTGATAAATAAATATTCATTTATGCACGGTTTTTATCCTAAGGGCTAACGGCTCGCATTTTTCCGTTAACAAAAAAAATGTTTTCACTGTTTTGTTAACGGTTACGAAAATGTGAACGGATTTTTAGTAAAAGGAAAATAAATCTAGAAATATACTGATATGTTAACGGTAATGTGTTTATTTCGACCGTTATAAAACAGGTAGAAAATTTCCTTTTTTGTGCGGCAATAGTGCCCTATCCTTATATTATAAAACTCGGAATAAACGAATAAAAAGATTAATCTTTTCTGATTAGGTGAAGTTTTTTTCTAAATTCGAAAAAAAGGTTGCGGAATCGCTTTTGAGATGAAACTTAGTGGATGATAGATAATCGATCATGCTGATTCCGAATATCGATATGAGACTGGCAGTTTGGCCTCCAGAGATTCGTTTTCTGGAAAACCAGTTTTGCAGAAATTCTAAAAAATAACCCAAATCTTTCTTAATGAGACATGATCGTAGCCCGTACATTTCTGATTAAAGTGAGATATCTCCCAACTCTGCATGACTTTTCTTTGCAAAGTTACAGAGTTTACAAGAAAAGCCATAAATTCCTTTTTCTTTTTGTAGCTTTGAGCTGATAATGAACACTTAGGGGCTTTTCTTGTAAATTCTATAACTTTGCAAAGAAAGAGCATGCAGAGCTGAAAGATGTCTCATTTTCATCAGAAATGTGCGGGCTACAATCATGCCTTATTAAGAAAGATTTTGGTTATATTTTAGAGTTTCTTCAAAACTGGTTTTCCAGAAAACGGATTTCTGGAGGCCAAACTGCCAGTCTCACGTCAATATTCGAAATCAGCATGGTCGATTACCTATCATCCACTAGGTTTCGTCTCAAAAGCGATTGAGTAGTTAGTGGACGTCCCTCATAAGATTTTTGTGGCCTTCGAGAAACATTTTCGATCAAATACTTTTATATATTTCTCTACTAGACACTTCGCTCTTTCTAACAGGAAAAGGATAACATTCCTACGATATTCCACCGAGTGAAATAAAACTGATGTAAAATGCAGAAGAACTACATGTGCGTCTGTACAATAACCATTACAATTTTTCATGTGCGGTACGACGTGATGTGAACAGACCGTTAACATTTCAGTATATTTCTAGACTTATTTTCCTTTTACTAAAAATACCCTTCACATTTCTGTAACCGTTAACAAAACAGTGAAAAAAAATTTTTGTTAACGAAAAAATAGGAACCGCTAACGCTTTGGTGTGCAACCGTTAACAAAAAAAATGTATAAAAGTATTTGTTTGGAAATGTTTCTCGAAGGTCACAAAAATCTTAGAAAAAAAGGTATCGGGAAACTGTTTCGCACCGTCAGTCACAATTTTTTTGTCCAAATATATTTGTTTGACCTTTTTCAGTACACCATATATGAAGTTATTCATTACAACGAAGGCTTTTGTATAATATTAAAAAAGTTAGTCTAGCGTACAAGAGACTGAACAGGAGACAGTTCGCAAAGATTTCATAAAAGTCTCCGTAAAATCCTGAACTTTTAGAAACTTATGTGGATTTAGATAAACTTTGTTCAAATATCAATTTCAATTTCAATGAATCTTTAGGGTGCTGATCACAGTTTGTTAATAAAAAGTGTATTTTTCCAATGATTAACTAGAAGGCTGTTTTAAAATAATAACTGTAATACTTCGGCGACTACTTAACACCGTTGAAGCAGAGCTTGGATTTGTAAAGTGCGTCATCGTAAGCTTGATTTGAAGTACATGATCGGCTTGATCAGTTAACTCTGCTGCCGAAGTGTAATTCAGTGCGGATTTTTTGCATTGTTGTTGTTGAGAAAAGTGTGCAGCACACTTTTCTCTTTAATTTGGAATGTCTCAGCTCAGAGGTCTGGGCATCTTGCCATTCGGAAATTACAAGGGAAACAAAATTACAAAAAAACAAAAAGTCGATGTATTTTTGCTCTGAGTTTTCTGAAATGTTCTTCTACAGGTTTCGATCTTCATTTCTCTTTACCCGAGTTTCGATCTTCATTTTTGTCTCTGAGGAAAATAAAAAGTTTCAGAGAAATGAAGAAAAACCTCATTAACTTTTCGAAAAACTTTTATTTTCCTCAGAGACAAAAATGAAGATCGAAACTCGGGTTCTGTATGGCCTAGAAAAAAGTGTTGGCTACATTTCAAGACCAACCTGAGATTTGTAGCGCTTAAAATAGCAGAGAAATCTTAGAATTACACAATACTACAAGGCAAAAATCGATGTAGAGGAATGAAAGAAAAGGAGAGAAGCAGAGTTTTAGGTGTTCTTAGAAAAATGCTTATGACTTTAGATGCGGATATCGCATAGAGCTCAGCAATGTCTCATTTTGAAGAGAACATTTTTCTCTATATGAATAAGTGTTTAAAAAGATTTGAACTGGTCAGCACACATGTGGACAAGTTTTGAAAAGCCACAATAACAATGATGAATTAGGATATCCAGTGGCCAGTCTTAAAAAGTTCATAACTTTTGAAAGAAGAGCTATACAATCAAATCCTTTAGAGGTTAAGACTAGGACATCATATGGTATCTATCGGCAAAAGATCATCGAAACCGGAGGGTATCAGCTAGGCACCTTTTCGTGTAAGTATAGAAAATGTTCCTAAAGTCTTGAAGAAAGATATGTATGTGGTTTTTCTTCTTTCCTTCTTGATGGCAGAGTTTATGTTTGTAATTTGTCGTGCTTTTGTCAAAATAAACATCGAAATTAAGATCAGATTTCTGTGCAAATACTATACCAATCTTGCAGTTTAAAATTTAGAGGAAAACACATATTTTAATTGTTTAGAGAAATAGGAGAATGGTTAGTCACTTAATCAATTTCATACTCCATTTACGACTAGTAGCACTTTGTGAAAGTGATAATCGGAAATACCAAATATAGACTTGAGTGATCAACATGATTTAGACAACAGATTCTTGTTTGAGTTATTACCGTTATATATACTATTCTGTAAAGACCTCTAAATTTCGTAAATAAATAATAATGATTTAATAGACTAATCATGTTAAAATTCGTAAAAGATCATCTGGATAATAAAGATTAACGTGTAATTGCCATGGAAAGGGACAGCCAGTGACTATATCTATAAGTATTTCGTAGAGTTTGTTTGTACGTTGATTAAACAATTGTATCTTTTTCTCATTACAATTCATAATGAGTTCAACAGTATCATTTTCACATAGATCACTATCCCATCCACCGTATCCTTCTATATTTGCAACATTTCCTTTTAGATAAACTTGTTTTTGTCCTGCCCAACCGTAAGCTGTTGGAGAATCAAATGAACGTTCTTGCATCGGCGTTGATGACCATATGATACCGATAAATATCCAATCATTTCCATTATTTAGAGCTCGACTTCGTCGTCGCCGTTCAATTTTCAGTTGTAAACGATGAATACCAGTTGAGTAGACGTTCGTGCCACGTATCTCACAATAATGATGATAATTAATTATTTGAGTAGCAATCAGTCCATTATCTTCTAAAATAGCATTTCCACATACTTTATTGAAACGGTCTTGTCTATAGATGCCATCAACGTATTTCTGATCAAATCCTAGTTGTCGACATAAATTTCGAAAACCTTTTGGATCATTGAGTGGTGAATCGAACACTTTTTTATGATTCTTTGATTTATGACTACATGACCATTCTCTCAATTGCGATAGTAAATGTTTGAACGATATTGGATCACAATCAAGAAAGATATGGCCATGTTTATCTTTTGGTATTTTTTCTTCCCATTGTGGCGAACAGAGAAGAGTCAGTACAGTATTTGGAATATAGGTTAGCGTTGATTTTAATGTGACAAATTGTTCGCCGCCAACATTAAGATACACCATATCTTCACTAGGTGAAATAAATCGTTTCATTTGAAAATTTTCTATATCAAATTGATGTTGATCATCATCTTTCTCTTTCTCTTTGTCTTGATGTTCTTTTAACTCCGAATCTTGTTGTCTCGTTTTGTGTTCATTAGTTTTTGAACGATCACTATGTCGTGTATAGGTAGACAGTTCACGTGGAGTTGTATGCTTTGAATTAGCCATAGTGAAAATATTAACAGCTCGACTAAAACACAATACAAGTTTCAAGTTTATATATCTTAGCCAATTACTTCAAGAAATCAACACATATTTTGCTAAAAATTGCATAACAACATGAACAAAATGTTATACGAAAACATTGCAAATCCTTTTTTGATAGAAGAGGTTATTTCAGCGTATGCTTTGTGATGTTTTAGGATATAGATAAATGTTCGTGAAATAAATATAGTCTTAGAAGAAGCTAGGGAATATCTTCATGAGTACATTTTTACTCAGTATATACGATACAAAAATGTAACATCTCACTTGCAGGTATGCACCAGTTTTTAACTGATGTTGGAGCATCCGGAAGAATTGCTACAAATCAGTTAGCACGATTCTCTCAGAGCTGTAAAACATCTAATTTTGTAGAAAAATGTTTGCTCTACAAAATGCATTTGTTAAAAGAATTTCAGAATAATTTCTAAGACAACTCAGAGT
>CAJNOQ010007392.1:0-12359 GCA_905250885.1 Didymodactylos carnosus
CGATAATGTTATAATGGTTGATATGCAGTTCAAAATGTGTAAAATCGTTTTCTCTACAATATGTGATCATAACGAAGTCGAAAAAGCAGTGGGCCAAATGCAGTGGAAAAGCGGGCCCCCTCCTTTCTTATTTATTAGTTTTAAAATACTAAAAATTACCACAAAAATAATCTGTATTAGGCCTAGTGATGCTGTTGATTATGTTTTAAAACAATCTGCACAAAAATTAACTGTACAATATTTTTGTGATCTTCTCATTCGCTTCGAATATGTTACTGACGTTGATCTTATACAATTAACACGTACTGCTTTATTAAATATTCTTTGGAGTATATCATTTAACGAAACATACAAAAATCCAATGAAAATAAACGACAATTTTATGAGCGTTATCAAATCTTTAGCAGACAGCAATGATAAAATTGTAACGGAACACTACCTTCCCAAACATTTATCGAATAATAAAAAGGCTCTTGATGGTATTCTGTTCAATATAATTGACCCATTAGAACCTGTGGTACTAGAAAAAAACTAGTAAAAAGCGTCCATTGGTAATGATTAGTTATTCACATACTGATAAAAAATTTTGTTATCAATTAGTTGATGCTTTAAAAATAAGATGTACTAACGTTGATTGGTGGACTGATTTTATTCGTCAACGTTCCGATAGAGAAATGCCTCAAGCTGCTGATGTCTGGGAAGAGGTTGCTCATGCCATCGAAATATCAACTACTATCGTGTCAATCATCACTGAAGATTATTACAAGGGTAAATCGTGTCGACAACAACTGGCTTATGCTAATGATACATTAAAAAAACGTATTATTCCAATATATGCAAATACAGTGAAAGATTACAGGGCTACTGGACGGTTAAGTATTCGAATTGCTCCATTAAAATATATTCACTTTGGTAAGAAGACATTTGATGTAGCAATAGAAGAGTTAACTGATATAATTTTAGAATACATTGAAATGAAACGGTCAACAATCGTCGTTACATGAATTTCAAGCACTCGAAGCTATTCCAGCAATCGTCGAACAGATAACAACGACTGACGAGAATCAAAGTCCTTCTGTCTTATGTAATAAACCATTGAAAGAATGGACTGCTGAAGATGTGAACTCGTGGTTCAATCAAAATAATATTCATCCTGATTTGAAAAATTTATATCAATTTAGAACTGATACAGCTCTCATACTCTATTTTGATCATTTGAAATCCAATCAGTCACGTGAATATCAAATAACGTACGACCTCTACGAAGATAAATATGAAAAAACGCTAAACACCGCTTATTTTATTAACTTTGTTGACGTTCTAACTCGTTTAAAGGAAAAACAACAATATGAAACAAACACAAAAACAATAATCTTAAAAAGTTGCATAATCAATTAAATGTCACATGTCAGCCGAGTTCTGTTTTCAAAAGTAATCAGTTGTGTAAGTTTATGAAGTTTCACCGTTTACAAGGAAATAGATTTTTGTTGTCAGATTTCTACATGCAAGTAAAAATTTTTGTTTGAAACGGCAGACTCGAGGTGGACTCTAACTTTATGTCCTGAACTCAGCTGATAGAGGTTCTACTTTACACTATAAAACTACACTGATAAGTTTGCTTGAAGTTGTGCTCAATCGTTATAAGTGTGCTTGGAATCAAGACAGCGCCCTATCGTTGTATTCTTTAAACAGAAAAATCAAATTATTAATATGACTAACAATTCTTTCTTATCCGCGCCACTATTATTAGTATAGGACATTCGTCGTAACTTCATAATAATATGTGTTAACTTTTGTTAATCAAATAAGAAAGTTTAATAAAGACACCTAACTCTCTTACTTGCGAAGAAAAACTTACCATTGGCATAGTAAACCATTATTTAACTAGACAGACAACCCACCTGCCAGTGCAAAGAACAAAAGTTTTTCTCTCATAAGTTTCTCATCCAGGAGATATGAGGCAAGACGAGCGGATCATCAACAATAACTACGTTGATTTTTATTAATGAAACTTATTTGTTAGCTTTTGAGCCTCTTTTCCTAAAAGTTGTTTGTGCTTTCCACGAGATCAGATGTAGTTAACCGGAGCGTTTAGTTTGTTTGCTAGAAGCTTTTTTTGCAAAATACAACGCAAAAATTTCTCTATACGGCGTTCTTGTGTACTGCAACACAATCAGACATGTAAGAACAAACGCTAACATAACACAATGTACCGTATATCAACAACAAGTAGAACAATTTGTTAAATACAAATGGCAAATAATATTTCCGACTTACAGTCATCATTTTAAATTCAATATATAAACAGCTATTCAAGATTCTCATATTAAACGGGAGACAAAGGATTTCATCTTCTCAGCATGTTTAGTTCATGCTATAGTGAAAAGTTTCCCGTTCAGTTTTTTAATGCCAACTCACAGTGGGTATTTTTCGCTAGAGTGGTGGTTGGTAACTATGAAAAGCACTTCTTTATAGATTTCTGACTATGTTCTATCTAATGGTGAGATCGGGAAATTTCGTTATTGGGCTTTCAACTGGGTCTGTGGAAAACCCAAGAATTTACCGGAGCTTTTTTTCGCATATTTGGTAATACTTACCTATGTACAACAAACGACGCTAATTACCATTATCACCATATTGTCCAATAGAATTGTAATTAAAAACTCGGTTTTATCGGATAACAGCTCTTCAGCATAAACACTATAGAAAACTCTAATACTTTTCTTTTACATCCCAAACTTCTGCTTATTGCTAGAAGAAATCTTTTCATCTATGAAAAGCAATCTCAACAATTTTACCCGGATATTGTTGTACGAAAACGAGCCATAGAAATGCGTCCGTGGTTATGAACGTGAGAGAAGGACGAGTGAGTAAATTTATTTCAAACATCAGCAATTAGAGAACAAGTATAAGAAATTTCATCAATTAACAACAATAGAAAAGAAAATCCTGCTACGAACCAGATTAAGAAAACAGACTAAAGAATGTGTGTTCCAACCGCAACGAAAAAGAATTAGTTACACTGTTATAAGATTTCGCTGTTAAGAGACATAGTTTTGTAGCATTTTCTGTTAGAATGAGATGTTCGAAGGACAAAGTGTTAGAGACAGAAACCTTAGATGAATATTGTTGTAGGAATATGACCAATTTTTCCTAAGAAAAATTCGCGATAATTTCTAATGTCTTTTGCTACTGCATTCTAATGCTAGATAACTCCTCAAAAGAACCAAAAAGATGCGTTTGTTTTCCGAAGCCACTTGAATCAAATCCAGTGTTTGAAAGCGCACGTGAACAATGTGGGCAACAAAATGATGTTTGATGTAAACATAGTTTATTTAACATGGGGTGGTAATCGAACTAGTATAGATCCCACGGTAATAAAGACTCACAGCTTAAAAACACAGAAAAACCAGAGGGGTAAAGACAAGCAAGAAAGAGAAGAAGAAAAAAAGGAACGAAAGAAAAAAGAAAAAAGTAAAAATATTAATGGAGGAAAACGTTTTATTTCACTAATATAATGTGTAACGGCTTTATATACGGTGGATTTTACCCTTATGATCGGTTATGAAGGACTGGGTAGCAACAGCAAGTCAGAAGGCGTGGGTCTTGATCCTAAAATAGGCTGCAGGTCATACAACATTTTTTGTCCGAGTACATGGTGGTTCTTGCAATCCAGAAGAAAGTGTCTAGCGGGCTCTTTCTCCCCGCAGCCGCGATTGGCCCTTTGAAGTACGTGAGAGAGTATTTCTGAAACAACTCCTGCTTACATTTTTTAAAGGTATTAATTGCCTGTAAGTCTTTCATGCTCTTATTATTCCATTCTTCAACACACACCGGCTGATATGTTTGCTTTGCGGTTAGGAGGTTGACAATACCCGGCGTCAGCATCAACTGTCCGTCACTTCTCAGCCCTAATCCTTTTTCTGCGATAGAATCTCTTAGTTTGCTATTAAAGCCAAGTTTCCACATCTTACAGAACAGCAAAAGTCGATGAATGCAATATAGATCATTAACGCTATTCCATCCAAGGAGTGTTAGGATGTTTTCTCCCTTCATTCCCTTGATTGCACCAGCAACAACGCATGCTGCTGCATATTGAAGTGAAATTATTTTTTGAATATTTTGATCTGTCGTATTCGAATAAACAACGTCAGCATAAGAGATTATTTGTAGAATCGAAGTTTCACACAGTATGTTTAATACGTGAAGCGAAAAAATATTTTTTACAAGCTTAAACATAGTAAGGATCTTATTACAGTCTATGTTATAGACTGTAATAAAGATTTTAAAAACATAGATTTCAATACATTTTTCTACATAAATGTATTCACACACATTTAAAGCATAAGATTCGTTTAAATACATTTTTTCATAAATCTATTTAAACATTTTTTTAAAAAACCTATTTAAATTTCTACAACATTTTGAAGACATTTCAACACATGTGAATGTGAATTATATAATCTGTTTCATTAGCCTCCTCGTTTCTTTTATTTTTGGAAACCTACTGGTCCACTGCCTGTAGACCGGGCTCCTCCCTCTGAGCGAAGTCCTATGAACCTAGAAAAGAAAAGTCGGAAGTTTACAAATCAAAGAAACGGAGCGCGCGGCACTTCCAATGGCGGCACACAAATTCCGCTTTTTCATACCAGTGACATTTAGGTCACTGAATGAGAGACAAGAAAGTGGTCAAGATCTGGTAGAATGATGTTGGAACATGAAATGTCACCTAAAATACATCAGAAAAGGTTTCTCTCATCTCGTTTCAGATCGTTGACTTTTCTCAGAAAGCTCCTAGTTGCAGTTATATATCAGCGATGTACTCTTTCTTTGCTGTGGTTGATGATGAGTCATGAACAAATTACATCACATTACATGCTAATCGATATTGTTTAATTTCATTTGGTATTGATTTTACATGTGAAAATACAATTATTTGTTCAATATGTTTTTCAAACTGAGTAACTTTCATGTTCGAATCTAATATACCATTTACTGAATGTTTTGATTTAAAAAATTGTACTATCAATTATCAATGTCTCTGATTTGATCATCTTTCAATACTCCTGCCTCCTCTATGTTATACCTTACTGACTTTCTTAAAACAGGATATCATTGATGAACGATGACTATGATTGAACAGTTTATATAACGAAATTTGATAATCTTCTTGTTTACCAATTATGTTTCCAGTTAATTCATAAGCTTTTTCACAGCGTCCTCTAAAATAATAAATAGAAAATCGATTTTGAGAATATTGTTGTAAATAGGCTGGGCTACAAAATGAGACCACCACCATTTCGTGATCTTTCTTCAAAAAGTTACGAGATTTTAAGTTTTTCCTTGAAAATCTAAAAAAACTCAACTTTTCAGTTTCATAAATGTTTCTCTCCTATCCTGCACATTCAAATTTACACATGGTCTAATAGAAGAAAGTGTTCTCTCACAATAAGATGTCACCAAGACTTTTCCGATGCGTTTTCATGGACAGGCATGCAACAATCCCAAGCTAGGGCTCGTTGATCGGCAGCGAACGGTTCGTTACCGAAAATGTTCGCTAACAAAAAGGTGCGCTATTGAAGGTTTAAAAGTATATTTGTCAAAGCTAAGAACGCGAGAGCGAAAAAACACAAAAGAAATGCCTGTCAGAAAAAATGGTGAAGATTTCACCAACCGAAGGAGCAGGCATGATTACGCCGTGTCCGTAAGTAAAGAAAAGTTTGAATAGGCGTGTTACATTAAAAGTTATCTTCTCAACAAATTATCGAATCATCCTGAAACTTGAGCCTCAGAGGTTTTAGATCACGCTCTTCAATTTTGTTTCTTGGAAGAACTCGCTAAAACATCAAGAAGTAGGGTTTCCAGAAAACCCTAGTTTTTTAGGCACCGAGTCTTGGAGAAAAATTTTTGTAGAGAAACGCAGCGCCGAAAAAATTTTTTGAATTACATATTCGGAATCAGCGTCGAACGACGATGATTTTAAAAATAAGTCTGAGTCTCTAATTCAAAATTTGAATTTTTAAATTGAAATTGAAATTTTAAAAAATCAACTTTTGTTAGAACTTAAACAATTCGACTCAGAAAAATGATAGAGACCTTGCATTTTCGCTATCGAGTAGAGCACTGAAAATACCACAAACGTAGGGATTTGACAGAGTTAAAGTATCACGTGATTAGGATTTTTTAAAGGATCTTTGGAAAACCTCCTCCTCATTTTGCTATAATTTCAAACTTTTATTTTCGAACTTTTGGCGATGAGAAGAGACTCCATACACACCATAAAACATATTATCATACCGAAGCTTTTAAGTAAGATATCATTCCATAGAGTATTCAAAGTTGAAGAAATTAGAACAGTTTGATATATCTGCTTTGCTATTCATTTTTTCTCAGTAGTGGGATCATTCTAATGACTTTAATTTCCTATTGATGGAAGAAAATAGAATGTTCTGACATAAAAAGGATCTTTTCAGCTATCTATTAATAGTTTGGTTTTGTGCACATGAAAATGCATGTTAAAGTCAAAATATTAAGGTATACATGTTCTAGAAGTTTATCGGACACGAGAAAAGTTTTTATAACTTTATAAGAAAAAAGTACTTAGCTTTCCAAAAATAAAAAGTACAGACAAGTTCCTCCACAATCATCCTGTACAGACATTGATGAGAGAAGATTGCTGGATACCGCAGGATAGACATAGAGAACAAAATCCTTTTCTTTCAACCAACAAAATCCTGCCAGATCTCGTAGGGAAAAACTTGTGGATTTTGTGGACATTTTGACTTATTCATGAATAAGTCAAAATAACCGGCGATGTTTTTACCGTTACGCAGAATTCTTTCCATGTTAACCCTACGTAAACTATGCAGGATCCCATCACGATCGGCAGTATAAAAATCGTGCATAAAGGTAAGAAACATCCTCAGATATTTTAATACCGACAACCCGCGGGATCCTGCATGAAGTTTTATAACTTTTTTCGATGGGTAGTCGGATAGACTGACGAAGTACACCATTCGATTCAGTTTGTAACGCTGATTCCGAATATGATATTTTTATTAAATAAAACGTGAGTCCTAATGAATAAAATTGAGAATAGCGATAGAATTTCGATTTTTGCGCTTCTGATCTAGAAAATATTTATATTATTTATTTTGATAATGGCGCAATATTTTCTTTCGAAAGTACATTTGTTGTATGTGAACCGAGTGAGGGTTTGATTCGTTTTGCCACAACATTTATAAATAAAATTGCATTTGTTGGTGATTCAGAGTGACGTGTACGATTTGTGGTAGAGGTGTTTCTTTCAGGTTTTTTTCGTTTCGGTTTCACTAAAGAAACGCGAACATACGTCAGCAGACTATGTACGAAAATAAATAGATAAGTGACCTTACCATCTTGAAATGATTCTGTAACTTCTTCTTCGTTACTGTTTTCATTCAGCGCGGGATAGAGAAATTCACTGGTATCTCCACGTGATTCTCGCATTTTTCTAATACAGAGCACTTTTGGACCTAAACTCATAAGAGATCCGAAATGCACGAATGTTGTTCGAATATTCCTTTTTGGGATAGTCATACACCTCATTATTCGCAACTCTCTCTGCGACTTACTCAAAGTTTCAATCGGACCACTAAAATCATTGCCATTACTATGATAAGTAACATATGAATCTTGTTCAATCGAGCATCTTTCGACAGGAGCTAACATTTAAGTATAATCACTCTCATCAAAAAAACAACGTGTGTCACACTTGTAGTACGTTTGCTGCCATTACGTGCTTGTAAGGAATTGTACAATACCGCGTAGCCAGTTTTGGGATGTCTAACATTAATATTAGACAATCATATTATAGCAGAACTTTGTAACAAACTTTCACGTTTATATCCTGAAAAAGAAAATTATGATGTTGCTTCAGTATATTACGAAAAAAGTTTACATTTACAGCAAACTGTTGATTCAAGTAATAAAATAAAAATTACACTTTCTGTAATCATCTCCCAATATTCTGCAGGCATGGTCTGCCTTCCTTATAAAGCAGAGAAGCAGACAATAAGGTTATCTTGTAAATTGAACATTCAGATTTGGATATTCTCTAAGTATGGTCAGTTTTTCTCATAAAGCAGAGAATCAGACAATCAGATAGTCTCATGTGTCGAATGTTCAGATTTGAATATTCTCTGAGTATGATAAGTCCTTCTCATAAAGCAGAGCATCACACAATCACACAATCTTGTATGTCGAATATACAGATTTGGATATTCTCTAAGTATGATAAGAATATTCCCATAAAGTAGAGAATCAGACAATCAGATACTCTTATGTGTCGAATATTCAGATTTGGATATTCTCTAAGTACGGTCAGTCCTTCTCATAAAGCAGAGCATCAGACAATCAGACAGTCTTATATGTCGAATATTCAGATACGGAAATGGCCTCAGTATGGCTTGTCTTCCATGCATAGCAGAGAATCACACAATCACACAATCTTGTATGTCGAATATACAGATTTGGATATTCTCTAAGTACGGTCAGTTTTTCTCATAAAGTAGAGAATCAGACAATCAGATAGTCTCATGTGTCGAATGTTCAGATTTGAAAATTCTCTGAGTATGATAAGTCCTTCTCATAAAGCAGAGCATCACACAATCACATAATGTTGTATGTCGAATATTCATATTTGGATATTCTATAAGTATGGTCAGTTTTGCTCATAAAGCAGACAATCAGATAGTCTTATATGTCGAATATTCAGATACGGAAATGGCCTAAGTCTGGCTTGTCTTCCATGCATAGCAGAGAATCACACAATCACACAATCTTGTATGTCGAATATACAGATTTGGATATTCTCTAACTATGGTCAGTTTTTCTCATAAAGCAGAGAATCAGACAATCAGAGAGTCTCATGTGTCGAATGTTCAGATTTGAATATTCTCCGAGTATGATAAGTCCTTCTCATAAAGCAGAGCATCACACAATCACATAATCTTGTATGTCGAATATTCATATTCGGATATTCTATAAGTATGGTCAGTTTTGCTCATAAAGTAGAGAATCAGACAACCAGACAGTGTTTTGTGTCGAATGTTCAGATCTGGAAATGCCCTCAGTATGGCCTGTCTTCCTCGCAGAGCAGACACTCACACAGTAAGATAATCCTATATGTCGAATATTCAGATTTGGATATTCTCAAAGTATGGTCAGTTTTCCTCATAAAGCAGAGAATCAGACAATCAGATAGTGTTATGAGTCGAATGTTCAGATCTGGAAATGCCCCCAGTATGGCCTGTCTTCCTCGCAGAGCAGACACTCACACAGTAAGATAATCCTATATGTCGAATATTCAGATTTGGATATTCTCCAAGTATGGTCAGTTTTTCCCATTAAACAGAGAATCAGACAATGGGGATAGTCTTATGTGTCGAATATTGAGATCTGGAAATGCTTTAAATATGGCCTGTCTTCGTTGCAGAGCAGAGAGTCACACAATCACATAATCTTGTATGTAGGATATTCAGATTTGGATATTCTCTAAGTACGGTCAGTTTTTCTCTAAGTACGGTCTGGATATTCTCCAAGTATGGCCAGTTTTGCTCATAAAGCAGACAATCAGATAGTCTTATATGTCGAATATTCAGATACGGAAATGGCCTAAGTATGGCTTGTCTTCCATGCATAGCAGAGAATCACACAATCTTGTATGTCGAATATACAGATTTAAATATTCTCTAAGTACGGTCAGTCCTTCTCATAAAGCAGAGAATCAGACAATCAGATAGTCTTATGTGTCGAATATTCAGATACGGAAATGGCCTCAGTATGGCTTGTCTTCCATGCATAGCAGAGAATCACACAATCACACAATCTTGTATGTCGAATATTCAGATTTGGATATTCTCTAAGTATGGTCAGTTTTTCTCATTAAACAGAGAATCAGACAATCAGATAGTGTTATGTGTGGAATGGTCAGATTTGAATATTCTCGAAGTATAGTCAGTCCTTCTGATAAAGCGGAACATCCGACAATCGGATAGTCTTATGTGTCGAATATTCAGATCTGGAAATGCTTTAAATATGGCCTCTCTTCGTTGCAGAGCAGAGAATCACACAATCACATAATCTTGTATGTCGGATATTCAGATTTGGATATTCTCTAAGTATGGTCAGTTTTGCTCATAAAGTAGAAAATCAAACAATCAGATAGTGTTATGTGTCGAATGTTCAGATTTGAATATTCTCGAAGTATGGTCTTTCTTCCTTATAGAGCAGAGAATCAGACAATCAGATAGTCGTATATGTCGAATATTCAGATTTGGATATTGTCCAAGTATGGTAAGTCCTTCTCATAAAGCAGAGAATCAGAGAATCAGATAGTGTTATGTGCCGAATATTCAGATCTGGAAATGCACCAAGTATGGTTTGTCTTCCATGCGCAGCAGAGAATCACACACTCACACAATCTTGTATGTGGAATATACAGATTTGGATATTCTCTAAGTATGATCAGTTTTTCTCATAAAGCAGAGAATCAGACAATCAGATAGTCTTATGTGTCGAATGTTCACATTTGAATATTCTCTAGCTATGGTCTCTCTTCCTTATGGAGCAGAGAATCAGACAATCATCGAATGTTCAGATTTGAATATTCTCTACGTATGGTCCATCTCCCTTGCAGAGCAGAGAATCAATCAATCAGATAATCCTATATGTCGAATATTCAGGTCTGGATATTCTCAAGTATCGTCAGTTTTTCTCATAAAGCAGAGAATCAGACAGTCAGATAGTCTTATGTGTCTAATATTCAGATTTGGAAATGCCCTCTGTATGGTCGGTCTTCCTTATAGAGCGGAGAATCAGACAATCAGATAGTGTTATGTGTCGAATGTTCACATTTGAATATTCTCTAAGTATGGTCAGTCCTTCTCATAAAGCAGAGAATCAGACAATCAGATAGTGTTATGTGTCCAATGTTCAGATTTGAATATTCTCTAAGTATGGTTAGTCCTTCTCATAAAGCAGAGAATCAGACAATCAGATAGTCTTATGTGTCTAATATTCAGATTTGGAAATGCCCTATGTGTGGTCTGTCTTCCTTATAGAGCGGAGAATCAGACGATCAGATAATCCTATATGTGGAATGTTCAGATTTCAATATTCTCTAACCATGGTCAGTCTTTGTGATAAATCAGAGAAGCACCGACAATCAGATAATCATGTATGCCGAATATTGGGATTTGTATATTCGTTAAGTACGGTCAGTTTTTCTTTTGAACCGGCGAAGTAGACAATGAGACAATCATATGTGTCGAAGTTTTAGAGTTTAATATCTTGTTAGTGCGGTCAGTCTTTCTTATAAATCACAGAAGGAGGCACGCAAATAATTTGAACCTAAAATATCAATCTTATCGTTGCTTGCCGACCAGGTGAACTTTTTCGGAATTCGGCAAGTCTGACGCGTGCAATGTTACTAGTTAACTGACACTCAGCACCCACTTCCCCCCCCACCCCCGCATCCACTCATCCAGTCAACCACTTCTCAGCAAGGGCATGCTGGTAAGAAGCGATGAACCATATACGCACAATATTCAAAGGTAAATACAGAATGCATGATATTATCTGATTGTCTGCTTCTCTGGTAGTTAGAAGAGATACACCATCTCTAGACAATATTGAAATGTGAATATAGAATGCATGAGATTATCTGATTGTCTGCTTCTCTGCTGTATTAGAAAGAAATACGATACATAGAAAATATTTAAACAGTGGAAAAAATCTAAATATGTTACATATTTAGATTTGACATCAACTGGTTATATGTTAACTGTTGAACATTTGAAAATGTGCTTAAAAATTTATTATGAAAATACTGAAATATTCAATGTTTCTCAAATAAAACTTCGTGTTTTAAAATGGAACTATTGGCTAGTGTTATAGTGGAATGAATATTTTATATTCAGCCCTTATATATTATGAAAAAGCTTTAGAAATTCAAGGGAATATTATTCCATACGATAAAAATCAGATTGAAAAATTAAAATTACAAATCCAAATGTATTCTGATGAAAGTAACTATGATGATTTAGCTTCAATTTTATTTATAAAATTAGTGAATAATGATGAATATTCTTCATCATTTAATCGGGTCGTGTTTTTCAATGATGAATAGGGTAGGCATGCACCAGTTACAGTTAACTGTAAAACTGTAAAACTGTAACTGTCATAACTGTGGAACTGTTATAACTGTAACTGTCAAAACTGTAACTGCTCATAACTGTAGACAAATATTCTAGAGTGAATTAGTCTTCTACGATTTGGAGACATTTTAAGAACAGAGACATCCTTAAAATGTATGCAAA